>LPNX010454583.1:0-23555 GCA_001517045.1 Pseudotsuga menziesii
TTTTCTGATTCTTGGTAATTAATGTATAGTTGTCAATAATGTAAATTTTATAACTCATTTAAACATGTTTTTTGATTATTTATAAGCCTAGTTAATTGAATATATTTTATTTATAGATTAATTTAATCAATTTACTAATTCATTAGTAAGTAGATTAATTAGTTTGATTTGTACATTTGATTTAATTAACCAAAGTAATAGCTTTAGTTTTATCTTTTAGACTTAGTTTAGTTAGAATTTCAGGCTAACAGAGCCTTTAAACCTGTTGGAAACAACCATCCCAAACAGCTTGGAACCTGCTCTAAGGATCTCGGTCTGGGTTGTCCTCCCCGTTACGTGCATAGTCACATATGCCCGTCAACACTGCTGAACAACCAACTTAGAGTTGCCATATACAGAAATCTACTGAATGCCTAAATCTTTTGCAGCTTTCAAACCTAACAACAAAGCTTCATATTTTGCAGTATTATTGGTGGTAATAAATTCCAATTTATACATTAACTTCACTGTTTCACCACCAGGAGATATTAAAAGAACCCCTGCTCCATCACCTTCCTTACATGATGATCCATCAAAGTATAATTGCCAAAGTTCATCTTCTTGTTCCCTAGTGAATTTAACTGGCTTTTCTTTTTCAACCTGTAACAAACCAGCAGTATTATCATCATCACTAAAATGAAACATACAAGTACCTAAATCCTTGTCAACAGCATAAAAGGGATGATTTGTCGGGTTCTTGTCATCTATCACAATATAGGCAAATTGTAACTCTCTGTATAACCTTCTGTTTTGTCCTCCAAATATAGGAATGGTGGCATATGTTAAATCCATTTGTAGAGTCCCACCAACCTTCTTTCCCCAAGATGTAGAGAGGAGCAGTCCAAATTTAGGTGTAATGTCTATTACTACCACTTCCATAATCACACTCTTCATTGGTAGCTGAGCCAAACTGACAACCATATCTTTAATCACACCTAAACATTTTACAGCTCATGAATCAAAAGCATACAAATCATGATAGGATTTTGTTATACTCAAACCTAAAGCCTCCATGACAGTTTTTGGCGTTAGGTTGTGTGATGCTCCTCAATCCAAAAGACAGTTATGTATCATCTGTTCATGAATAGTAAGTGTGATGTAAAAAGGAGGTGATGCACCTGCTTCATTTTCAGTTTTTTCTGCCAGGGCTGATCCAATAAAAATTTTAGTGCTTTCTTCTTCTAAATTCACTGTATCATAGAGAGGGTGACTGTTTGTTGAACCAATCATTTTCAGAACTGAATTTTTATAAGAAGGATTCTTCATTAACTCAGTAAAAGGCATAGGGATCTTGATCTTGCCTAATTCATTTTCTAGGTTAAAATTCTGCACACTTTTGTTTACCTCTTCAACTTCCACATTCTTCTTTTGTTTATCCTGAGTTTGTTTTTTCTCTAACACAGGATCAGACTTCTATTTAGGAGGTACAACTACCTTTCTCTTTAGATTTTGAACTACTTGCTTTGGACCTGACCTCAAATTTAAAGTTTTCTTTGGTTCAGTCTGGTATGTATCAACAGTTACAACAGTCACTTCAAGATTTAAATCATTTTCTGTTTCAAACATATCAGCATCATAATATTCTGAGTTTAAAAACTCTTCTTCAGTGACAAAACCCTCAGTTAATTGCTCTCCAAAATAATTCATATCCTGGTCTGTATCCTCAAAGAACACTTCCTCTTCAATTTCTTCTTCATCAACTAAATTATTTTGAAGTGGGGGTAGTACTTTTTATCCTCAGTTTCTCTCCTTTCTCGCTGAATATCATTATTTCTTCTCTCTCTTGGAATGAAACGAGGCACAAACTGTCTTCTGAATTGGTTTGGATTATTAGGGTTTCTATTACCCTCTTGAATAGGGTTGTTTGAATTCTTCTCTAATTCCAACTTATTTAATTTTGCTGTCAAGATCTTAACTAGCTTGGCTATTTCATCAATTTTACCTTTTGCAGAGTGGGATGTTGAAACACCTGGAGCTGCCTCTTTCTTACCCTTCCTGTCATATATCTGCTGAGCAGTATTTCCCTTCAATCTTTTAGAGGCTAATATATTAGACTCTACTTCTAATGCTGCATCCTGCATGTTTAGTAAAGTAACATGTCTTCTTTCTCTTAAAAGTAGGGAAAATTCATGATCAAAAGCATTGGCATATGTGATTTTTGCAGATGTTTTTGAAGGTTTTATCTTTGCAGAAATTCTGCCATACATTTTATTAAATCTCTTCAAAAAATCAGCTATGGTTTCATCCTTCTTTCTCCTAAGGGCTCCAAACTTAGTGATGTAAAATGTATGATCCTTGGTGTCACCCCATTGTCTCATGAAAAGGTCTTGAAGCTTTTCTATGATAGTGATAGAATTTGCAGGCAACTCCCTAAACCATATTCTAACCTCTCCATCAATACTCTGCACAAACATCCTCATCCATACATCCTTGGCCTCGATATTCTGATTATCAGCATAATTGAGAAAAGCATCCCAATGCTCTTCAGCTGTGGTCTCACCTTGTCCATTAAACCTAGGAAAATATTTTTGGTAATCACCCCCAAGGAAGTGCATTCAAAGGATGAGGCAAAACTAAAGGTGCATACCTAACTGCCACCATTCAGTCCATCATGTCCAATGGCTGATTTTGGGCTGCCATCTTTAAGTTAACTGGTTTAGGTGATGGAAAGACTTGGCTAGAACTTGGCTGAAATGGAGTTTTTCCAACTTTGAGGTTAAATAAAGGGATTTTTCCAAGAGATATTGTCTTTGCTTTCTTGAAAGATTGAGGATTAGTGAAAACTTGAAAATTACCAACATGAATTGTAAGATTCAACAAGGATGACTCTTGTTCTTCTCCCTTCAGAACAGAAAAAGGTGATGAAATATCTAACTGATCAGGGTTACATAGGGCTGGTGATGATTGAGACCTTCTGATCTTCCTAACTGTTTTCAATATCTGTTCTAGGTCTGAAACACCCAGCTGTAAAGGTGAACTAGGTTTGTTTCTTGTTCCAACTCCCTTAGTAGCCACTGTGAAATACTGGTGAAAAGTAGTCTTTAAGATTTGCTAGTTTAAGTTCACCTCTCAAAACCAATGAAATGATAAGTATTCCAGAGAAAATATGTTTTCAACTTTGTCCCTGGAAATGACGCCAAAGATGTTTGTGCCAGAATTTGTTCTCAGACTACAGAAGAATAAGCCAACATAATCTCCATAAACTCAATTAAGTAAAATAGGTATTCTAGGGTTTTGGTTGTACAATTTGAATAAAAGAGGGTAGACATTCATAAGACTAAAGCAAACACTAAATCATGAGCATTTGAATGACTGAGATGCATAACATATAAACCATAATCCAACAGAGTAAAAACAATACTGAGTTTCACCCACAGTTAGCAAGCATTTCAAGCATAAAAAACATTAAACAGGAAATGAATATACCAACTGAGTAATTAACACAAATTAGAAATGAAACTAGTGAATAATATAAAGGGCATATAGTTGCATATATTTCATATTTCAGTCATCAAAAACACATAAGAGTCTTTACACTTAGCTCATAAACAAATCCTGATAGCCTCCCCTTGTCAGCAAAAATCGAACCATTTGTCTTCTTTTAGACTTACATTTATCTTGTTCCTTTCAAAATAGTTGAATAACTGAACCCTAACTGCTTTTAGGTTTTCTATCGAATAGTTCAATCTAAACAATCATTATACAAAAAATAAAATGACTTTCCAAACTAACTAGTAACTACTCTTCTTAACTAACTTTACAAGTCTTTCGCTGCTTCAGCTAGTAAAGCAATTCCCTCCAAGGCCTGAGCTTTCCTTCTAGCTTTCAAGTGATTTGCCTCCAAGTCTGCAATCCTCCCTATTAGCTCCTCATTCTGCTGTGTCAGCTCCCGGATAGTTTGCTTTAGCTCTTTGAACTGATTCTCTGTTTTCCTTTTCCTTTTAAGAGCTTCCCTGGAAACTGTAATCAATTCCTGGTAATGACTGTTAACCTCTTCCAAGTCTTCTCTAAGTATCCTGTTTGCATTAACTAATCCATCATTAGTTTCATGCATATATTCAATTTGATGCTTGTATTGCTTAATGCTTCTTTGCAGGTTTTTCTTTTCATAATCAATACATTTGTCTCCTGATATTGTTTTCATCCCTTCTGGTGTCCATGGGATTTTCAGTTTCTTATAGATTTCTTCATCTTCCTTCATAAGCTCTGTGGACGTCACAGGAATCTCGGGATGTTCTTCAGCTTCAACATTGCAGTGAACTTCTTCTTCAATTATCTCTCTTTTCTCCATACAACAACTCTTTACATCATTTTGCTGCTGTTCCTGAATCATCTGATTTCGAATCTCCATGAAAATGTCAGAGATCTTAGTACCAGTGAAGACATATTTTTCTTTTAACACTATTGGTTTTCTACCTTTCATAACTTCTTTGCTATCATCTTCACTACCATCCAATTTCTCTTGAGATGATGAATATTCTATTACTGTAACCTTTTCCTTAGCCAGTTTTGGATTTAATAACTTCTTCATGTTTAACCTAAGCTTGTTCTTCGGCCTTGTCTTAGGTCTCCAGACTGCTCCAAGCTCTCCTAACATTTTCATAACCTTTCCTTGATGAGTTACTGAAGCAAATTCAACAACCTTCATTCTTTTATTTCTGGACACTGTTTCCTCTTCAAAATGAGTGTGAATTTCTTGCTTAGAACAAACCCCAGCTTCATTAGTAGCAGGAACCTTAGCCCCATCAGATAAGTATTTTTCATCTTCTTCTGAAAGTACTGTAATAGGGCTCTACTTCTACTCCTTAACATCTTCTTTTACATCTTGATTTGGTTCTGCAGGTAAAACTTCTTCCACTGGCTCAACTTCTTTCATATCTGACTTTGAATCTCCGCTTTCCTCAACATTAACTCGCCGTCCAAGCTCAATGTTTTCATTTTCCTGATTCGAAACTCCTCCTGGTTTATCAGCTTCTTCATCTTTAACTATGAATTTCTTTCTAAGTTTCTTAATCAGAGTTTGACCCTTATCTACCTGTCTCTTCTGGGACTGTTCCTCCTGCTTAGTCTTGAAACCTGACCAAAATAATAAATGCTCGCATCTCTTTTCTCTTTTCTACAATACAGTACTTATGATGAGTTTTATGAGTCCATGGTGAAAAAACGATTGTTTTGTATGATCCTGGTGTTCTTTCACCCTACTTGACATCTTCTGTAAGCTTTTCAAAAAGAAGAAAGGAAGATTCATTTTAGATTCATGACTAAGATGTTGAAGGAATCTAAAATGATACTTAAATACAAAGGCAAATCTTCCCTCACAGGTGACATAGCTTTGTAAGATTTTGATAGGCTCAATCCACTCAGGTTTAAACTTTTGAATAGGAACACCCTTTCCCCAGTCTGCTACTACACCTGGAAGTAGATATCTCTGAGCATCAAAGGTGAAGGGAACTTTTTGAACCATAATGCTCCCTCATCCAGAATTCCTATTGCTTCTGCAAGTAACTCCCTGGTTAGTTTGAACTTCAAAGTGTCAAAAGACACTACATCCTTGTCTAAACATTGAGAAAACTTGTAAGAAACCTCTTAATGATAACCTTCAATCTTTTCGAAGAACACTAACCATCATGCCTCTGCAAACAATTGTGCACAATATGGAAAGTTTTTGACCCAGCTTAAGTCTAAGGGTTCTGCCCTATTGGTCTTTCCACTCTTTTTCATTTTGAAATATTGTCAAACAACTTCTATCAATACAATACAGCCTGACTGTCTTCAAATTTTGATAAACTAACAGACAATACTGTATAGGGGAACCCAAAAGACCCTAATCTAAATTCTTTCATTTAAATGGTAAGTAATTTAAATCCATAGACTAAGAATTCATCATTTAGCATGAATTAGGTTTAAAAACTAATACTCTGTCATCAATTCTTTCATTAGTCATTTGTTTAGAAAAACCCCAAATTAATGAACCTTAGTGATGGTTTGCAGACTACCTGTTAAAATGACTAATCCAACCGCTGGAATCTTACCCTCTCGACTGTCAGGTGTCAAATTGCATGATTTAATCTTCTCTGACTGGTTTGACCACTCCAGACAACTGCTCCTGAAAGCCCTAATTTTCGCTCTGTTTCAGAAATTCCGATTACTAAGCGCTGATTTTTCACCACGACCTTCACCTGCTCAACGTGCACTTTAGGGAAAACATAATTCAACATGCCTTTGTCTCATTATGGTTTGCTATCATTACTGCATCACTTCTGCAAGAAACTGCCACGATTTTCCTGCATGATGATATTCACACCTGTCACAGTGATTAAACTACAAGAGACACATATCAAATCCATCACACAATATGATTTACATCTCATGTGTGAGAATCCCGAAGAAAACTGAACCAGAAATGATGATTTTAATCTTGTGCGACTTCTTGTAGCGCCTCTGTGCATTTGTTTTTGACTTGCACTACAAGAAAGTCTAGGTTAATGATTTGCAAAAATTAAGCTAATGATAAAGGTCTAAACTTGGTTTAGGAGTCCTAATTAAGATTTTATGCTATTTTTTAGACTTTTTAATCCATATAAGCCTTCTATAAGCCCTTTGAATATGAAATCAAACCAAAAACTTCAAGAAATAAAGCTAAGAAAACAAATAACATGAGGGTTAAAGGAAAAGACTCAAATTATCCTAAGCAACAAAATTTTCTAGGAGTAATGCATAAAACCAAGCTTCAAAACATAAACAAAAGAATTAAAAGATGGAAAACAAAAACATGACCTAACAGGCCCAATGATGCAACTAGTACTCTGATACCACACTATCACGTCCCCTCCCCTCTACTCGTTGAGAGAGAGGATGTGACTTCAACTGCGCTTCTCTATTCAACCGGGGATCTAGCATCATGAACATAAACATCATGCATTGAAATAAAAATAAATATGCAAATATATAACATATGAAAACACAGCGGAAGCAAACACATTCCAAGCATTCTGTATGTTCATAAACAATTCATAAAACAAATACAGTTGCATAAATTAATTACAGAAGAAATACTTATCTTGAAAAGGGGTTGTCCCACAACTGGTTATGTCGCTGCAACATTCCACCAAACCATATGCCAGTTTTCTCATCAATCTCTCAGCACCAATGCCACCCCCAATATGGGCATGATTTCCACAAGGAAATAGGGAACAATACACTCACACATAGTCAATACATATCGAAACTCAACCAAGCCAAACAAAATTGGGTTTATCAGGCTGCTAACGCAGTGGAAAGGTATAATTTCTAAGCTAGTGAGATCAACCACAGAGCTATGGACACCTGCATTATATCTATCTAGCTTGGAATCCACAATACCTACACACACAACACAAGGAAGTATTCCCTTCATTGCTACACAGTCCCTCATGCCATACCTTCCCTTCCAGTGCTCTTCAGGGTGTGCATAGAAGATTTTCCAGCCCCTCTTGATCTGTCTGTGAGGTTCCTCTCTTCACTAGGTTTATCAAGCCAATTCTGGGCCTCTTCCACTCCTAATTATTTTAGACCAAAATAGGGATGCACACAACAACAAAATACTAGTGCTGGGTATGAAGGAAAACGTTTTGCAACCAAAAATGGATTGGTAAATGGGGAAATCAACCTTGGGTGAGAAAACACAATTTATAAAAAACATCCATGGGCATTACGGGGGAAAAAATGACCTCCCTAAACCCACAAATCGTGAATATTTGCTTCCCATTCGCTCAACAATACAAAAATGGATTTCTGGGTATGGAGAAATGAACAAAACAACAGGAAATTGTGAGGGAAAACGCTAAGCAAGCTCCAACTACGTGAGAGAGTAAAACACATGGGTGAATAATGGCTTGGGCATCCATTTCTGGGTATTTACTTGCCCAATAAGTCAAAAACACATTTAAAAAAAATGATGGCTTGCCCCAATACGAATTTGACTGACATACTCTTCCACTCCCAAGGCATTAACTATCTCAACCAATTTCTGGAAGAAATAAATGATTGGGTGAATAAGACAAAAAGGGTATTTGACAACTTTATGGGTTCTCCCATTGACATTTGGATTTACCCTATTGGCTCAAGGGTTTGAATAATTTCCCTCCCTATTCCTTGTGAAATCATTCCCCCATCTCTTGTGTTGCATTGACATAGCTAGTTGTGGGTATTTTTTTATTAAATTGCATATTTACATGATGTCTTAATTTATATTGTGCTTGGCTAGCATGATAACCATTGGTATCAATTTTAATTGCCGAACCATAGGTATCGATTCTAATTTCCGATATATAAAATGCTAAATCCATGGTGGGGCCTTGGCCTTGAGCTCCTCACCATGATTTAATAATGATATTTACATCATTTGCAATTTTAATACAATGGGGTAAAAAACGGTGTATTACAACCAAATTCAAATTAAACCAAAAGATTGACATAAAAACTCCTTCATTTTTCCTCTGGGTATCTTCGCTTATAGGAAGATACCATTCGGTATGAAAAATGTTGGAGCTACGTTTCAGTGCGCCAAGATTTTTTCTTTTCACAATATCAAACACATTATTGATCCATATCTAGATGATCTACCTATCTGATATCGAAAGAGACAAGACCACCTCGATCATTTACGACTTGTGTTCAAGCAATGCAAGAATTATAGGATTCAGCTGAATCTAAACAAATGTATTTTCTATGTCAAATATGGACGATTGCTAGGTTTCATTGTATCCAATAAAGGGATCATGGTCGATCCATTGAAAGTCGAGGCTATTGTAAACCTACCTCATCCTCATACAATTTTCCAACTTCAAAGTATATAGGGAAAATCTAATTTCCTCAGACATTCCATTTTAAACTAATCTAAGATCACCAAAGGATTCATGCACTTTCTCAATAAGGATGTTCCATTTAGACGGGACAAATTTTCTCAAGATTCTTTCAAATCCCCTAAAAACGAATTGCTGATAGCCCCTTTGCTGAAACTAGCCATATTATACCAAATATTTTCTCTTATATATGGCTGCATCAGATTCTATAGTCGGCATAGTTTTAGTTCAGGAAGATGATCAAATGTAAGAGCATGTCATCTATTACCTTAGTCGCACACTGTTAGGCCCCGAGATGTGATATTCACACATAGATAAGTTAGCTTCATCAATGATTTACATTGTTTAAAGACCCGCCATTACATTTTGTTGCGGACTACTACGGTAGTTGTGGATTTCAATCCAGTTCAATTCATTTTGACCCAACCAATAATCGAGAGAAAATTAATAAATGGATTGTTCTATTACAAGAATTCAATTTGGAGTTCCAATTTTCCAAATAGAAAAAAACCTTGGTGTTCTCCAAACTTATATCGGATTTTTCCCATGAGAAAAATCATATTGTTGAAGAAGACTCTATTGGGCGTGGAGCTTCATTATTATTTCACCCATGTTTGAACTCCTGGAAAACGATTATAAGGTTGGTTTGGGGGTGGGATCCCTCAAGAAAAATTTTTGGGCCATGTTTTTTTTGTCCATTTTTTTGCCATTGAAATGTGGAAAAAATTGTCATGTAAAATGTTGTAATTTCATAGTCAATCTAAGCCATTAATTAGATCTCAGATATGACTGTAGAAATTATGTTAGGTATTTTATCCCTAGAAGGAAAACCTTGTTTATATGAGGAATTGTATTACAACTACGTATTGTATTAAGAAAAACGATATTGCGAGAGAGAGCGGAGAGGAAGTTGCAGCAGATGTGCTGTAGGTTATATCCCTTCATTTTGTTGGACGGTTTAATAGAAAGGACTGACAATTTCTGTTCTGATGTAGCCCATCTTGGGTGAACCATGTTATATCCATGTCTTTGTTTTAATGTGTTTATGTGTCTTATTTTCTCATCTTGTTTTATGCTATTGTTTTGTGATCCTGTTTTTCTAACATACTCATTCCATGATGAGCACATATTTTTTATTTCTTCATCCGATCCCTGGTACGAATATATTTGATTTATCTCCAGAATTTGAAGTGCCCTTCTACCTTTTCAAGAGATGACTGATGACGTTTGCACCATAATGAAAATAATTATCTCATCATCGGTGACTCTTTGTACTGGAGAGGAGTGGATTCTACTTTGCGTCATTGCTTAACTCATGAAGAAGTAGAGGGTTTACTAAATGATTCCCATGTTGGAGCATGTGGGGGTCATTTGTCTAGGTTGGAAACAACATAAAATATTTTGTGCGTTGGTTAATTTTGGCCCACTATCTTCAAAGATTGTGTGGAAGCAGTTAAATTATGTCATCCTTATCAGTTGTTCACTAAAAAGATGCTGGTGCACCCAGCTCCACTTGTTCCTGTTATTACTATATGCCCCTTCACCAACTGGGATATTGAATTTATTATTTACAACCCAGTTTTGGTTGGAGGCCATAGACACATCATAGTTGTTGTTGACAATTTCACCAAATGGGAAGAAGCTATGCCTACAATAAAAGTTGTCGGGGAAATTGTAGCTTATTTCGTATTTAATAAGATCATATATAGGTTGGGTATTCCCAAAGAGATTGCCACTAATCATGGAATTCATTTTTAGATCTTCATGATGGCTGAATTAACATCTATGTTGGGATTTAAGTAGGAGCATTGATCTCCTTACTATCCACAAGCGAATGGTTAGGTCAGAGTAGTGAACAAAAAAATCAAGACCATCCTCCAATGTATTGTTAATGCAAACAAGTCCAATTGGCACATCATGTTCTATCCTATGTTATGGGCTACCAGACCTTAGTTAAAACCACTACAGGTTTTTCTGCCTTACAACTCGTCCATGGGGTGGAAGCTATAACACCTATTGAATTTGAGATCCCCTCATTGAAGTTAGATATACAACTCCTTCCAGATACTTTTGTTTTGGAAGAACAATTAGTCCACCTGGAACATCTTGATGATGCCATGGAAAAATGAGGCTCATAAAAAGAGATTCAAGAACCAATATGATAAGTCTATTTGACCTGGAGTCTTTTCCAAAGGTGATCTTGTGTTAATATATTACATAGACAAGGAGTCCTCGGGGGCAGTAAATTTACCTCTATGTCGATTTACCCATATATTCTTTCACGTGTCTTAGAAAAAGGGGCTTATGAGTTAAGAAATTATGAAGGAAATAAGTTTCCTGAGACTAGAAATGGGCTCTATTTGAAGTAGTAGTATGCTTAGCTCATATACATTTTCTTGTACATAGTGTATAGTGGTAGAGATTTTGTCTTGGTTGGTCACTTATATAGGTTTGTTTTTGTTGTTTCAGATATCTAGAGGGATTTTCTTAGGATTTGCATATGGTGCTATCCATATTACTCGAGGATTTGTTGCAACTGCGTGGGTAGTTTATTCACCTATAGGTCAATTGGTGGTATTAGGTGGAGCATGTTTGGGACCAACCACCAATAATGTGGATGAGTATAGTGCGATAATCAAAATTCTTAGTGATGCTATCTTGAATGGTATCCTATATATAGAAGTCTATGTAGACTCACATTTAGTTTTTTCCCACCTTAATGATGAGCATAGAATCCGTGACCTTTCCCTACTATGTCAGTATTTACGAATTTGATTACTTGAGAGACATTTCCTTTAGATGACTTAAATTTACATTCTAAGACATCGAAATGTAATAGTTGTTGTATATGCTAACTACATAGTTTTTTAGTAGACTGAACATTGTCCACTAATCCAAGTATACCTCCAAAAACTTATGCATAAATTCTTTAAACGTTGCATCCACTAGCTTGGAGAACGCTGGTAGAGCGTTATTTAACCCAAATGGAATGACATTATAGGAAAAGGATCCCAATTCTATCAAAAAGGTGGTTTTTTATGATATTTGTCTACGATGTGCACCAAATGGTATCTTAAGAAACCACCAGTGAATGAAGAGGATTCCCTTCCTTCCACATTATCCAACACCTAATATTTGAATGGTGTAGGGAAAGGGTCATGCATAGAAATTGAATTAAACTTTCTTAGATCTACACAGATTTGAATCTCACATGTACTCTTATCTTGGACAACCATTGGGTTCACTCACTTGGATTCCTGGCTATCCAAAGTTGGGAAAAATATATTTATTTTAAGAAAACCAAGGAGAAAAATGCATCAGCTTGTTTGAAGGAGCAAAAGAAGGAGACCCATGAACCACCTAATTCCGAAATAGATGTAGTAGAAGAAGTAGTACATGAAGATGATCAAAATTCACTCCCAAGTGACTCTAAAAAATATGAAGAGACATCACATGAGTATGAAGAAGTTTTTATTGAAAATACTGAAGATAATTTTGAGACACATGCTACCTTGGAAATGAAACAAAGAGCATCTACTGATGGATGCTTGAACTATGAAGGAGTACCTACTGATGGGTGCTCAAAACTCTGTGTTGGTGACATAGAGATCAGATTTCAAAATGTTTTTACAAGCCAAAATTCCATTAAACATGAAAATGAATACCTTGTAGCAGTTGAAGAAGAAACATGATCAACTTCCCCATCACCACTTGAGCTTCATGAAGTTGGTCCAAGCAAGAAGGAAGAAGATGAGGAGGTTCATTTGCAAGAGTATCATTTTCTTGAAGGGTCCTTAAAGATGAATGAAAAGAATATCCAAGATGCCCTTATCATATTCCATGACACTCAAGCATTGGTATGGAATTCTTGTTGGAGAGCTACTTCCTTGGAGGATCCATCCTTCCTTGAAGACATGGAGAAGATCCAAAGAGTAATGTGCAACATCAAAGGTAATTTCATGTCTTTGCTTTTTGATAGAAAAAGTGTCATTGAGCTTATTGAATGGTTACATGAATCCTACTTGAAGAATAATGAAGTTATTCATAAGCTCACAATTCAAAATGAGCAACTTCTTGAAAAGTTGCAAGACACTTGTTTTTCCTCCTATGTTTCAGATTGTCAAATGGTAGATTGTTTGGAGGATTCTCATGACATGGTGGATCATGATAAATTTGGAAATTTGAATGTACTTGATGTATTTGAAGATGTACTTGAAGAGATCCAAACACTTGATGTGGTTGAAGAGGAACTTGAATTATCTCTTGATAAAGGGTATGCAATTTTTAAAGAAGAACACGATTCCTCTACATTGGAACCAATCTATGACAAAGGTTTCACACTCTTGAAGGAGCTGCATAATCCTACCCCTATGGATCCTTCACATTATGACAATTTTCCACTTACTGATCATTTGGGTGAGTTGGTTCTTTCTCCTACATCCTACACTTCTAAATTTTGCAGCAGTCATCCTAATCAAGTATGGGTGAAAGGTTTCTTTTTGATGGTGCCACATGAAGAGCATGGACATTCTATTTATCCTTTTGATGATGGAATTATTAGAGAACCATATTATTTACATTTGCACCAGAATCCTTGTTTACATTATGATTATACACATATACATGGGTGCACCTATGATGTTCATTTGAGTCACTTGAAGACTCATGGTTTTTCTTGCTCAACACTTGGTTCATTTGATGTTGAAGGAACTTCATCCAACACTTGGGTGAAGAGGGATATGATTGAGGAACATTATTATTGGTAGAGGCATCCTCTATTATTTCATGATGATATACATATTCATGGATGTGATGATGAGACTTCCTTGAGACACTTGAAGTCTTCGTGTTTTATTTGCTCCTTATTTGGTTCATATTTTGGTGGACGTTCTTCATTCACTTCTTGGATGAAAGAAAAAATGGCTGATTATTATTTTGATGCATATTAAATTATTTGGGAGTAGAATTATAGGACATGGGATCCTCACCTATGTCATTGGAGCATATTTGATTGGTCACTTGAAGCATGTATGCACTTGGCAAATGGTAGTCTACTCACTGGGAGGTATAATCACTTTCATGATTTCTTGGTGAGGCACTTACTTGATGTACATTCTTATTATGTTGTTATATACTTTGATGATATATATTATGCACTCATGATGTTTGGAAGAATGCATACAAGAAAATGGGATCCAAGAATTCTCTTTCCAAATGGTATGGGTTGGAGAGCACTCTTAATTGTTGGAGTGCAATGCAAGCAATGGGACCCTGGCATAGTTTTTAGTCCCATTGATTTCAAATTATTTGGGAAAAAAGAAGTATGGGAGATGGATTCCTCATTTAATAAGATGATGTTAATTATATTAGTGCAGAAGCAAGCATGGTGGTTCCTTTATGAAATCTTCATGGAATCTCAAAGAATCAAGGTGGGAAACTCAGTGGCAACTTCAAAGAATCATACAGAAAGCAGGTTCTTCAACAACCATGTTTGAAATTTCTTGAGGACAAGAAAAATTGGGAAGGGAGGATTTGTAATGTTCCAAATTTTTCATTGGGTCACAATGGCCCAATCACATTTTCCATGTTCATGAAAGTTGTCAAAGGGATGCTAAAAGTCAAATAATTGCCAAGGAGGAAAATCACTAGTTTCCTAGGTTGGGGGTGGAAGCTTTGATATTTGGAATAAGGGGGATAATAAATGATGTTTAGAAATTAGAATGGGATAAATATTTAATAATTTAGCTTATTAAATAAATACAAGAGAAAATGAAAGTGGCAATGGAGCATGAAGACACATGGAGACTATGGGGCCCACACTGGCTAGAATTACTATGTTAAATGGTATCTTTCTCTTGCAAATTTGAATATATGGGAAGCATAATGTTTTTTGATGGATTATAAGGCTAATATACTTGTCCATATAATTCATAGGTCGAATTTGGGATGAATTGTAACTTACATGGGAGAGGAAGAGCCAAATGGGAGTTTCATGGACACTTGGCTAGATTCCCCTTACATTTATGACATCTATGACACCAATTATGGAGATTCTATGACAATTATGACACAAATAATATCTGAAGGCTGACATACTGACATATTGACATTTCAGGACTGAATAGAGCATCTTAGAGGTCGAATTTGGGAGTTGGAGAAGGTCAAGAGGCTCCTACTCAAATTTGGGAGAAGAGGGAAGGTGAAGAGAGAGGCCACATGGCATAGCATGAGCAGCCACACCAATTCGACTTGGATTTGGTTTATGGATGGATTTGGAACTTTATAATACTAATAATGTTTATAAAATATAGGTATCAGCCATTAGAATAAGGTTTTTCTCATTTGTGAATTGTGAGAGCTAGTGGATGACTAGTTTTCTTGCTTAAGCCAATTTTGAGGGTGAAAGATTCCCATCCTAGTTGGTGTTTGGAAAGGCCACTCAGGTATTTCATGGAGATTTATTTGATTCTTATTTTCAGGTGTAATCTACAGGAAAGCATGTGGATTCTTCTATTGCAGCACTCTCTCAACTATTTCCGGTTTTCACACCATATTCATGCCAATGGAGGGATTGCGCTTTGGGTGAGATATTGATCTCTTTGGGGAAGATTATAATGCCAATTTTATTATGGTCTGATGTATATTCTATGTATTTCATTTTCATAATACTATCAGGTCTAAATACCCAAAATAATTCATGTAAAACTATTGAACAATGAAGAAATAGTGTCATTTCCCCACTATCTTGTTGTGAACCATTGTAATGCTGATAATTTCAAATTGGGAGAGAGTTTAATTGTCAATTTATGATTTTAATCAGTTAAATATTCTCTTTTATTCATTCTCAGAAATTTCTAAGTCTAAATTCCCAAGTGTTGTATGTCGAAATGACTTTTAATGAGCAAACAATGACCATTTCCACTCCATTTTGATATACGCCATGGTAATGCTTATTATTTTTAATGGAGGAATATGTATCTGATAAATGTATGATGTATGGACTGTAATTAATGTTTATATCAAGTCTAATGTTCATTAATTAATCATTGGAAGCCATTTTACTCATTTTTATTGAATTGGGAGAAGATTTGGTGCATTTTCCCCAAGGGTCGAAATTGTGACTTGGGAGTTGTTTTGGAAAGAGTCATAACAGCCTGTATAAACTGAACCATGATGCATATGAGACTTTGAAAAGGTCCCTTACACATACCCATCCTCTATTCATAAATTCAAGTGACTTTGAGATCATTTTTGAATCCATTTCTGGCAATTACCCATGGGGAATTAGAGCCCCAACTTGCTAGTAAAGACTCCTACTTTGAACAGAACATTAACCAAGTTTGCAGAAGTAATTGGGAGGTAAAAAACATACATGAGCATGATATTTAAGTTATATTATCATTAATTTACCTTCATAGAAAATTTGGAAGCATTTTGGTCAATTTGGAGGTCTAGACATCAAAACTAGTCAAGAGCCAACATTGTGAAAAAATTGGAAAATTGGGCATTTAAAAAAAATTCCAAAAAGGGAACATTATAGATGGGTCATTCTAAAATACACATTTCTCTCTATTTTCTTTGATTTCTATCTTGCATGGATCATCCTCCTCATCCAAATTTGTTCTTCCCACCTTCCAATAGTACATAGGTTGATCCAAATGTGCCATATTCTTATGGTAGGAACATACGGGCTTCTGCATGGTATTCTTCTTTGGTCTCTCCCTGAAAATGTAGTACTTCACATGATGGAGAATTCTATCCAAGTCAGGGTTTGTTGTGCTAAATATAAATGTGGATATGAATTGTGTAGTTATCTTTTCCCAACTTGTTGTCTATCTCTTGTACTCTTGTTGGACATACCAACTCAGTATGAAGTCCAAAGTATGTATGAACCTGTGCATCCACTAGATTCATGGGAACTATTCATTATCCACCTTTATTCATAGTATTGGAAATGTTCCTTGGAGTCCTCGATTCCCTTGAACCTGTTCATAAATTCCAAGTCCATGGAAGGATGGAACCTCACCTTTATGGATGTATTGACTTGTTTCCACTGCATAAGCCCTCTTTGTGTGTGTTATAGAAATTTATCCCTATAGAAAAGAGAAATAATCTAAGATATGAAGGTTCCCTAGATCCCTTATCCAATACATAACCAAAACAAATGGACTCTAACATATTATAGATTTAGTTTACACACAAGCAAATAAAGTATAGAAATAAGAGGGGAGTAGATGGCCTGTCTATAACTTAATGGTTGTCCTAGTTTCTCCTTATTAATTGATCCAGAGGGATATCGATGGCTTCCCACCGATTCCACTAGCTCGAAACAATTGTCCATTGTGGAAATTTCCTAGTTATTTTTCTACAGTTTTTCGGGTCCCAAACTTTCGAGGATGTTTTGAGGCCCTAAACGACGTTTTTTGGCAATTCGGGTGGCCAAATAGTTTCCTTTGGAATTCATTTGGCCACAGTAAAAATTTGTAAATCTCAGATAGATATTTCCAACGAGTTATCGATCGCCCAAATCGGAGATCATATGGAAAATTTATGACCCCGGGAAGTTGACTGTTCAACTTACCACCTTGGGGCCACAAACTTTATGACGGTTCATCTTCTAGGGTTATGTTTTGGAATTTTGGGGTTCTCCCCCTCATCCTTATTATAAATAGGCCCCTTTGGACTCACTTTGTATTTAGCTTTACACGGATGAGCGTAGCACTCGCATCTCTTCCCAGAGATAGCTACCATTATTCTAGCTATTGTATTACAGTCTGTTCTATTTTCGCCATTTAATAGAATATGTGTTTATTGTATCTATGTTATATTTTCAATATGGATGTGTTTATGATGTTATATATGTTATTTAATTTCATTCCCACATAAATCTGGATCATTGATCCAGCTCCAAACTTATAGATATAAACTCGTGAGCTTGTATACAAAAGACAAAGATTTTTTTTTCAATGCAACAAGTGTATCAAACAAGATATAACTACCAATTAGTAGACATATTCATATATCCATTGAAAGAGACATGAAATGGGAGAATAGGCCAAGTTTATTGAATGAAAATATATAAAGTAGTGCATCACAAGCTATACCTGACTTTGCATATATCCATTGAAAGAGACATGAAATGGGAGAATAGGCCAAGTTTATTGAATGAAAATCTTTAAAGCAGTGCATCACAAGATATACTTGACTTTGCAATGGTAGCACCTCCTTCCCTCCCTCTTTCAGAACCCATTCGAGAATCATAAGACCATAAGTACCACCTCTCTAAGTCTTCATGATTTGAGCTAAGGTATGAGGATCTCTTTATAGGTTGGAGAGGCCAAACTACTTTGGAGAAAGAGGTGGATCAAGTGAGAATATTTTGGATCAAGGGATATTGAGGTTACTTCGAATGGTAAGTGAAGTGATAGTCAAAGGATAAGGTAATCCAACAAAAATCATGTTCAAATATTGATCCTAAACTCAAGCCAAATTAGTTGAAGAAAATTAGTGCTACCGTAAGGAAGGACATAGAGAGAAAATAAGGGGATTTTTGTTCCCCAATACACTAGCAAGGAGTGAAAAAGTGGGAATTTTCTCTCCCTAAGCAAGAGACAAGGGGCGAAAATTCCTATCCATGGCTCAAAATAGGGGTGGTTGAGGTGGATTTAAACCCCCTAAATGGTAGGAATGTTCCCCAAACATGACCAGGGAATGAACAAACCACATGATGAAGGGTATTAACATAACTAGTAAGCATAATAACCATGTCCCTCATGGTAATGGAGCATGAAAACCAAAGGTGACATTTTGAGGTGTAACAGGTTCCCCCTAAAGTGTGAGCTCAGAAGGGATTTGAAAGCCGAAACATTTTACCAAAATGTAGGTCCAAATGGGTATTTGGAAGAGGACTAGAAAACGGTTGCAATAAAAGAAAAAAAATATGTCTACATCATCCCTGAGGTAGGCATACCCATGCTCGAAACAAACTAACTCAAAGCATGGATACTGACCACTACATTGCAGATCCATGATAGTATTTAATTATGATACGACCACCGACATACAATGTGGATTCCTATCTAAATTACTTAAATGGATCGTAGCCATAAAAAATACAAGTTGGATCCACGCTATAATAATAACATAGCCATAGACCAATACAAATAGGATATGTGTGACAACATACGTATGGGTTCCAACATGATACCCATGTATGAACCTACTAAAAAAATATCCACCGCAACTTGGGTAAAGTACATAACAAGAGCCCCTAGGTTCTTTAACTCGGTCTTGAAGCGATACAATTCTAGCCACGTGAATAAAGTTAGTGGAGTCAAACCCGGAAGAAACCACTTAATTACTAATCATTGATGTAAAAAGCATTCACAAATGCGAGGGAAATTCCCAGTGGTGACAATGACTCCCAAGGTATCCTAGTATAGTCCATCGAATGTGAATGAATGAGATGAAGTTGAACACTCGTGTAATCATCCAATCAGATGTAAATGATGTAAACCTACTGTTAAAGCAGGGATATCTGCCATTGAGGCATGTAGTTTCCAAGGTACTAAATTATTTCTAAGTCTAATTCTTGGATGATATGTTGATGTCAATAGGAACAAACTCATTGAAGGAAGGTCATGATATATCCCACATCATCGACATGAAACTGAAACAGGAAAGTGATGTAAGATAGTGGATCAAATGGCCATAAACTGACATGAGGATAAAGGTCAATAATACTACATAAAGGATTACTAGTCATGTACCTCCCTTGAGAATGGAATGAGACAACAAATTACTTGGCACCATAGACTCAATGAGATATGAACCAAAACTGAGTGTGACACTAACCCGACCTTCTTCGAAGGAGTCGAAAAAACAAAGTGAATCATGAGATTGGTATGGATTAAAGGAAAAATGATCACCCAATTGTAATACAAGATGCATCCGTTGCCATGATTAAGGACGAAAACAAGCTGCCATAAAGCTTTCCAACAAAACTAACCCATTCTTCCCAATCCCCCGCCATCATGATGGATGAGTACCTATTTTTTTTAATGATCTCGAGGAGGATAATATATGCTCGGTATATCTCATCTTAGATGAGTCTCCAATCATATGTTTAATGAACCTGAAGAAGGAAGGGTTCGGTCCAATATGGGCCCTTCGATGCGTTATTTTGCAAGTCCAAAGAAGTTAAACTCGATGATTTTTTCACATTTAGAGAGTCTAAAAAGAATCGAAAGAAGACTCCTAAGCATATTTTTTGTAAGTTTAGTCTCCTTTGTCCAAAAAAGGATAAAACAATATGAAGGATGTTGGGCACCGTTTTGACCCCTTTTTGCCTCTTAGATATCTTTCATTTCCTCTCATAAAACCTCCATATTGAGTAGAAAAGCTTTAAAGTTCACCTATGAACCTTGGTTAAAGAGATTGAGCATTTGCAGGACAACTAGGAGGGAAATGGAAGATAGAGAATGGATCTTTAGTGTCCACAGATGGATGAACATTCAACGGTTAGGTGATGTGGCCTTTACAGATGTCAAGTCAACTTTAGTCAAGGGCGGCCACCTGTTCTACATCCAGCACAAAAGAAGGAACAGTTTTGATTTTGTGGAGTTTCACGATTCTGATGAGGATCTCGTTAGCTATGTTCATTAATTAGTTGCAGCATTATAACATTTCCAGTTTTATTTCGAATTTGTATAAATCCTTCACAAAACAATGAAGAACTATCACGATTTTGGGAAAAACGCATTTGCTTCTGAACTGCGTGGTTTCATTACTGTGTAATCAAATTGATGGTGAATATATTCAAAGTTTTAGTTTTGTAAATCTTTAACTGTGTGTGGATCAAGGCTTTGGAGGGCCCCCATTGTTGAGTTCACACACTTTTACTTGCCGGTGTAGCGATTTGGGTGATTGCAGCGATTTCATGTTGATGCAAGTTAATTAAATCGTGCTATTGGTATGTGTTAACCCCTGTAGTTTTTAGTTTATCATTGTAGAACAAACCCAGCTAAGTTTTTGATCAATTTTATTATTGCTCTGTTCTTTCATTTTATGATTCAAGCTATGATTCACATGTGCTGTTTATCACTTGCATTGTTTAATAAACTCTGTCCTTTTACTGGTTAAAATACTGGAAGCATTGATGGTTCAGACCACGATATTCTGAATACTAGATATTGCTGTTTATTCAATGGTGAAGTGGTAAAGGACAATTATAAATTATGAACACTGTCTTGTAAGAGAATTTAATTGGTAATTGTTCAATCAGCGCTGGTAGAACCCTGTAGTCTGTATCCTAGAGTTATAGATGTTATTTAATTGCTTTTTACCTCAGTTATTTTATCAATAGAATTGTTTTCATAAATAGATGGTTGTGTACTTGACAAGAAACAAATGAAGTCATCCCTGTAAAAGGATTTTTGTATCTGTAAGTTGCAGTATTTTTCATCTGTCAGTAGATTTAATTTACAGTCAACTAGATTCCAGATAATTCTAGCCCTAAGTCCTAAAACTTGGATGTGTCTCGAAGCTTACTGACCCAGATTGATTTAAATTTAAGTTCTGATTCACATTGGTAGATCAGAGCCCAACATTTTGGCGCCGTTGTTGGGGAGGCACTGTAGATGCAGGCTTAGGAACTTTAGTTTTCTGATAAAAACAAAATTTTCAAACAAAAACACAGAATAGATTTTACTTTTATGTCAAGACTTAGAGACGAGAAAGGAAGATTTCTTAAAAACCCCCCAAAAACAGAAGTAACAGGAGCTTCTCTTCCAAAAGGATTCATCTCAACAGTAGGTACTTCTAAAATGGTTAAGGAAGAGACAGGAAAAGGACCAACTGCAGAACAGAGAAGGGAATATGAGAGGATGCTGGAAATAGAAAACAAACGCAGACAGGAGAGAAGAGAAGAAGAAAGGCGACGACATGAAAGAGAAGAAGAGAGGAGACATGACAGGGAAGAAGAAAGGAGACAAGAGAGGGATGAAACAACTGAAGGAGATCAGGAAGCTACTTTCAAATTCCCCATCCTGGATACTAGTATTATCTTAGGGGAAGATGTAAAAATGAAGAACATTCCACCCTCTGTTTTACCAAACTTCTATGGCCCGACCTCTGAAGATCCTGACTCTTTCCTATTTGAATTTTACATCTTGTGCCGAACTTATGGGTATACTGATGATACCCATAAGCTCCGTCTTTTCCCTGCTACCCTTAAAGCAGCTGCCTTGAAATGGTTTATGGGTCTAGGAGAACATTCTATTACTAGCTGGGATGAAATGAGGAAGATCTTTCTTCGAAAATATCAGGCCTATTGCAGATCAAAGGATCTCAAAGATGACATCTTTGGAATGAATCAACAGGAAGATGAGAGTTTGGAGGAGTATTTGGAAAGGTTCTCATACAACTTACAGAAATCTAAATACAATTCTTTAACATCAGAGATGATTAGAACAATATTTCTCAAAGGAATAAGAGAAGAGTATTTAGATATTTTAAATGTTATGGGCAAAGGTGACATTTCTTACCTTCCTTTTGATGAGATACAGGATTTATGTCAGAAATATTCGCGAGGGAAGGCTAGGACTGGAAAAAGAGACATCATTACCAAAGTAAATAAGTCTGCAAACAGTGGTATTTCTAGGGCTGAGCTTGGAAATCTGCTAGAAGATTTCAAGACTGATTTATTGAGTACATTGGGCACACAGGTTGAAGTAGCGAAAACCAAGAAAAGACAAGAACAACAGGACCAGCAAGATCAAGCCTTGTCCATCTTTTTTCCTAAGTGTAGAAAGAAGCACCCACTCAAAGAATGTCCTTTAAATGCTGTTGAAATTTGTGGCTTATGTACTTTTAATCATAAAACTGATGACTGCCCTAGATTGAAAGAGTCGCAGGCAGCTTGAATGGAGGAGAATCAAAGCATGGAGTCTCTCTACTTCATGGGACAACAAAGACCTTGGCAGCCACGATTCTTAGGTATGTCTCAAGACCCTATGCAACAATTTCATGCAAATTATCAAACTCCTATTCAGAATTCATGGAGTGCACCCATGCCTTGGCAAACTTGGTCTCCTCCCTTAGCCCAATCTGCTCCAAATTGGAGAGGTTATGCCCATGGTAATCAGACATATCAGCAGGCCTATTTGCAGCCATACTAACAACCTTCAGCCTATCCCCAATACCAGCAGCATCAAGTCCAAAATCCTTCTTATCAAGCCCCATCTTACCAAGTTCCATCTTTCCAACAACCCAATATGGCTCCTCAATTGGGTCCACCACCTCAACAGCTTCAATTGCCATCCAATCAGCCTCCACCTCGGCCTACACAACTACCAGCTCAGCCAATTCCAAATCCAAACAATAAAATAGAAAGACCTATGTATAATGTTGATGATGGAATGACACTTCCCTACTCAGTTCTTCCACTGCAAAATATCACTTTAAGATATGGGAAAACCTTGTAAAAAGAATCTCTTGTTATTTTAGAAGAACAAACAGAAAATGAGAAAAATTCAAAAAAATTAAATACAGAAAATCTCAGTCAGAAGATCAGTGTCAAAAAGGAAAAACTTTAGTATCATATGAACCTCCTTTCCCAGAAAGGTTGGTCAAAGAAAAACCTTCAATTTCCTTACCTGATTTTAATGTTTTGAA
>LPNX010454583.1:29361-41380 GCA_001517045.1 Pseudotsuga menziesii
TGTGGAGTGATGCCCACGACAACATATAAATAAGATTGATTTCTGTATTATATACCACGAC
This sequence comes from Pseudotsuga menziesii, assembly GCA_001517045.1. NCBI lineage: Eukaryota > Viridiplantae > Streptophyta > Pinopsida > Pinales > Pinaceae > Pseudotsuga > Pseudotsuga menziesii. The sequence goes on from LPNX010454583.1 coordinate 29,423, forward strand.
TTGGTCATTTTCTTTGAGGCCGAGTCTAATTGCTGGTTTTGCAAAATCGACTGCTGTGTGAAGATATTTGACAGTGAGAAGGGGCAGTGAGTTACAGGAAGTGTGAATACATTATTTGCTGGAGACAATTGACAGTGAGAAGGAAGCTGTGAGTTACAGGAAGTCTGAATGCACCATTTGCTGAAGAAATCGCGCAAGAGGAAAGACAGTCAGTGTGAGGGACGCCATGAATGCTCCAATCTCTATGGAAATCGTGCAGGAGGAAGTGAAAACGCTTGCACTAGAGAAGAGGTAAGATTTAAACCCTTTTCTTGTTGAATACTCTGCTCAGACCAACAGAAATTTCACCAATTACAGAGTATTGTTGAGGAGATAGGAAGACAAAGGCTGAATTAAAGGTTGAAAGGTTCCTGTTTTCAATTTAAATACAAAATGTCAGCTAGATTGGAACCAGCAACATTTAATCCTAATGATATTCATGAAAGTTTCCTTGAGATATTTGAAAATAAGCAGTGGGTAAATTTCTTTGGAAAATTTAATGGGCATAATGAGCAGGCTAGTTTAGCTTTTGCTGAAGCCTTTGATGGAGAAAGAGTTAGAGTGGGGAACTTGCAATTTAGACTGTCAGAAGACATCCTAGCTCAAGTTACTGGTCTGCCACAGCAAGGGGAAAGGTTTTTCAAGACTAAACAATTTAAAGAGAAAGCATGGATGCCATTCTTGTGCAGGTCAAGAGCAGGGTCAGTCAATTGGAAAAAAGGGATACCAAGAAGCTGGTTAGTTCATCCATGGGATGAAATAGTTTACATTATTCAGAAATTTATTACTTGTGAAGGCAGATTTAGCATTGTTTACCTTTATCACATCAAGCTGCTACAACATTTAAAGGGTGAATGTGAAATCAATATACCTTATTTCCTGCTACAAAGTCTAACTAAGATGGCTAAGGCTGTCCAAAGGCGTCCAAAAGACAAGATGACAAGCTTGTTTCATTGTGGACTTATTAAAATTATCATCCAGCATGAATTACAAAGATAGAATTTGACATGGTTAGGATTTCTAGTTCATAATCAATTTGAAGAGCAGGAAGAGTTACTTGAAGAAGGTTCAAAGGAACATGAACTGTTAATGATAACATACCCTGAGGCAACAAGCTCAAAACCGCCAAAGGGGAGGAAGAAAAAGAAGGAAGTGTTGCTGATAACTGACGATGAAGATAACTCTGAGGCAGCAAGTTCAAAACAGCCTCAAAGAAGGATAAAAACTAGAAGTGTGAAGAAGAAAGAAAAACATTATCAAAAGCAAGATCAAATCTTCACCACCTACCAGAAAAAGCCAAGAAAGTATAAGCAAGCTCAAAGTCAATCAGCATTGGAAGATGAGGAACATATGCAAGCCTTAGGGAGTCAAGAAGAAGATCCAGCAGCTAAAATAGGACAGGATATTCAAGACCATGATGAGGTGATCAAGCAGACAAAGAAGATCAACCTCTTCTTAGACCAGCAAGAGAAGGAAAAAGAAAAGAATTTTGGACAGAAATTACCCAAAGGTTCAAGCTCTCTTTTCTCAGAACAGCAAGCTATGGAAGAGGAAAAAGAATATCCAGCACAAGAGCATGGAGAATTGGGTATGGATGCAAATTCTGAGCAGCTTCCAATAAAAATGAAGAAAAAGAAAGCTTCCAAAAACAGTAAGGAGATCAAGAGATTGAAACTTGAGCTAAAGGAACTTGAACAAAAGAATGAGAAGTTAAGAGAAGTCAATTGGAAGCTGAAGGTTCAGAGGACACGCATCACTAAACAAGCATATAGATGGTACAAGCAAAGGAAGGTTTACAAGGATAAGTATGAGAGACTAAAGGTCCTCTATGCATCTCGGGCTTCAACAGATGCATCATCACAGACTGAAGACTAGAGGTAAGATGATCAACAGTAAAATTTTGGTTTTGAACAGGGTCAAGAATTTTTGGCATGAGGACATGCAGCAGTTTCCTCTTGGGGGAGATGTTGGGCACCGTTTTGACCCCTTTTTGCCTCTTAGATATCTTTCATTTCCTTTCATAAAACCTCCATATTGAGTAGAAAAGCTTTAAAGTTCACCTATGAACCTTGGTTAAAGAGACTGAGCATTTGCAGGACAGCTAGGAGGGAAATGGAAGATAGAGAATGGATCTTTAGTGTCCACAGATGGATGAACATTCAACGGTTAGGTGATGTGGCCTTTACAGATGTCAATTCAACTTCAGTCAAGGGCGGCCACCTATTCTACATCCAGCACAAAAGAAGGAACAATTTTGATTTTGTGGATTTTCACGATTCTGATGAGGATCTCGTTAGCTATGTTCATTAATTAGTTGCAGAATTATAGCATTTCCAGTTTTATTTCGAATTTGTATAAATCCTTCACAAAACAATGAAGAACTATCATGATTTTGGGAAGAACGCATTTGCTTCTGAACTGCGTGGTTTCATTACTGTGTAATCAAATTGATGGTGAATATATTCAGAGTTTTAGTTCTGTAAATCTTTAACTGTGTGTGGAGCAAGGCTTTGGAGGGCCCCCATTGTTGAGTTCACACACTTTTACTTGCTGGTGTAGTGATTTGGGTGATTGCAGTGATTTCATGTTAATGCAAGTTAATTAAATCGTGCTATTGGTATGTGTTAAACCCTGTAGTTTTTAGTTTATCATTGTAGAACAAACTGAGCTAAGTTTTTGATCAATTTTATTACTGCTTTGTTCTTTCATTTTACGATTCAAGCTACGATTCACATGTGTTGTTTATCACTTGCATTGTTTAATAAACTCTGTCCTTTTACTGGTTAAAATACTGGAAGCATTGATGGTTCAGACCATGATATTCTGAATACTAGATATTGCTGTTTATTCAATGGTGAAGTGGTAAAGGACAATTATAAATTATGAACACTGTCTTGTAAGAGAATTTAATTGGTAATTATTCAATCACCGCTGGTAGAACCCTGTAGTCTGTATCCTAGAGTTATAGATGTTATTTAATTGCTTTTTACCTCAGTTCTTTTATCAATAGAATTGTTTTCATAAATAGATGGCTGTGTACTTGACAAGAAACAAATGAAGTCATCCCTGTAAAAGGATTTTTGTATCTGTAAGTTGCAGTATTTTTCATCTGTCGGTAGATTTAATTTACAGTCAACTAGATTACAGATAAGTCTAGCCCTAAGTCCTAAAACTTGGATGTGTCTCGAAGCTTACTGAACCAGATTAATTTAAATTTACGTTCTGATTCACATTGGTAGATCAGAGCCCAACAAAGGAAAAATATTCTAGTCAAGGTGGACTAGACAATGCCTTTTTTGTATTTAGTCCATGCTGTTCAAAAAGGGGTAAACATATACCGGATAGACATTCTTTCAAATCCTTTTACGTGCATGAAAAAAACAAGTTTGCTCTATTGAAATATTGTAACTTCGAGGAATATTCTATATGTATCTTTTGTGGTCCCCGATGGTCCTACCGAGAGAACCACTTGTATTATCTTGTACCCCAATGCTTCTAATCAGAAGAACTAATAAGAGTCATGAGGTTGTCCCCTCTAATTGTAAAGGTGGGTCATTAGCACCCCAGTGTGGTTACTTGAGCCTACATGTGTAACTCGAGCCTACATGATTAACTTGAGCCTACATTTCAGATGAGTTAATTGAAGTGAACAGATGAATATAAATAGAGGTGTAGCTCTCCTCATTTGAGCACACACTCTCAGTTGTGTAGCACATTAGTGGAGAAGAGAAGTAGCTGGAGAAGGAGGAGGATCAGGCTTTGATCTCCTTGCTGGTTTTATCTTTTATCTTTTTGGGGCATCTATATTGAGGAAGATTTTGCTGGGTTTTCCCAGGATAAATATTTGTGTTCCTTTTGTATGGTTGTGCTTGTCTATCTTTCAGTGATCCTGTTTATATTCTTTTGTTATGAAAATGAAATGAAATATTGATGTCTTAGCTAAGCATATGGAAATTTAACATGGTATCAGAGCCACCCTGAAAAGAAGACATTATGTAGCTATAGAATCTAGGGCTTCTTAATTTTTGGTTCTCTCTCCACAATTGATTAGCAAAATAAGGCTAGGCTGACTCTCCATTGAAGGGCGCACCTTTCTGTCGAAGCGGAATTCGATTCCGAGCATTTTCAGTTTTCGGTGTGGGAAATCAGGGCTTCTTGCAGAAGAAGAATTTTTGAGTGAGCCCAGCATAGGATTGATCTCCTCATTAAAATATAAGTTTAGAGACCTGGATCAATATTTTTGGTTGGGTGAAACTCCGGGAAAGTCAAACCCTAGTTTGACCCCGAGCTAGAAAAACCCTAAATACTAAAACTGTTAAGTTTTGGTATATTTGCTGTATCTCAATATTGGTGAAGGTTCAGGAGATGAAATTGCAAAGACCGAAAATAACATCTGGATGAACACTATGTCCACAATTCAGCCTCAGATTCACTATATTCTAGGAGATATGATCTCTCCAAGTTAGGGTTCCATCCTCTTCCATAATTCATCCCTAAACAGGACACCTAGGGAAAATTGCTATAGCTTGGGATACCGAGGTCCAAATGGAATTCTTGAAGATGTTCCAGAAAGATCCCGGACTGTATGTTCTATGGTATGAATTTCATAACCTGAATATGAACCAGTGACACGTGGCATGCCATACAACTTCACTATTCTGAAAAGTCCTGTAATAGGTCACCTTGGGAAAATGATCATAAATCCAAATTGGTGAAACCGATTCCGATGAAACATATGGTTTTGGATCAGGGACATGCGAGGTTACCTCAATGCAAAATTTCAGACATAGAGGAGCAGTAATTTCAGAGATATCATAGAAACAATAACAGGAATTTCTGCAGAAGAAATTGGAAAACTAGGGATTCCTATTCCGGGAGCTTCCCTTCACTGTTTTCAGAAAAGGAGTGCATTGGACAGCTCCATTTGAAGAGATCTATATTTCTATCCAATCAGATCTAAAAGATTCCAAGTTTTGAGAATTAGGGTTTCTCTGACAAACCCTAGATCAGCCAGCTCCGGAAGCAGGACGGACACCTCAAATCGATAAGATCTAATCTTTTGCTATTTGCATTTGAGGTTCTCATTTCAAAGTGATCTATCACATAAAATTGATGATAAGCTTGGTGAAGTTGAAAACTTCCAAGCATGGAAGTATTTGATCTCTCTAAAGAAAAATGAATTGGACATCTTCATGAGTAGAGAGGTTCCAGTTCTAGAAGGAGATGAGGCTCAAAGCCTTACACAAGAAGAACTTGATCAAGGCCAAGAAGATCATTGTTGATTAAATCATGGATCAACTTGTACCACAAGTGTCTTCCCTAAAGACACCGAAGATGTTTGATTCCTTGATCAAGCTATTTGAAGATAAGAACATAAATCAGAAGATGGCTTCGGGAAAACATTTGAAGAATGTGAAGATCTAGAATGCAAAACATCTTGAAGTGGTAGAAGAAGAAGCAGAGAATGCAGAAGTGGTGCTAGCCACCTTGAATGGCCTCCCAGGATCATGGGATTCATTCATGCGAGGAATGTGTGCTAGAAGGAAGTGATTACTTTCAGTTGACTCTGGGAAGAAGAAGAAGCTTGTCTCATAAGAAGAGAAGAAGAAAGATGGGAGCAAATTGAAGATCAAGCTCTCACCATTCAAAGAAGATCCCTCAAGCGATGAGGAATATGAAGAACTCAATTCTTGAAGAACCTCTTATCCATGTTATCATTTGGATAAGAAATGATGATTTCATGAATGACGAAGATGATGAAGGAGAATGATCAAGAAGGAGTCTACCCATGAAACAAACAAAAGATAAGTATTCAATTGCCATTTAATGATATTGTTTTGTTATGCATTTGATTATATTCAGTTGATGTGTTATGCATGATAGATTGTTTGCATTAATGACTGTATACTACTAATATGCATATGATCGGTAATTAGCTCATGGTGCTATACATCTCTCCATTGCTACTTATCTAGAATGAAACCTCTTTACTGACATATTGGATTGGTGCACAATCTCAATGATGTCATGGTAGAGATGGAAGGCATCTAGAAAGTTTCCATGAGATATGGATGAATGTTGTATTGGCTAAACAGTTGCATGATGCATAAGAATTTTTCGTTATGCATATGTTTTATGAAATAGTTCTAACCATGAAAATTGGTGCATTTGAATTGTAGGAAAGGTCCTGAACAACCTCCTACAAGAAAACAAGGATGAGACTTGTTTCGAAGAACAAGTGATGACAATTCAAAATTCACTCCAATAAACATGAATCTGAAGCTCCCAGGATCAGAGGCACCATGACGGAAGAAAGAGCTTCAGAGAGCGGTAGATCCACCCCGAAGGATGAAGACCACCATGGGTACGAAAGATAACTCAAGATGAAGAAAAGAATGCTATGAAAGAAGCTATGATCAAAGAATAACAGTTGGTCATGGGGAATGATGTATACGATATGATTTCGAGACATAAAGGGAAGTACGTAGTATCTTCCATATGGATCTACAAGAACAAGTGTACAAAGCAAGGTTCATGATTTGCCTAAAAAAGAATAGACTATGACATGACATACTCTATTGACAAATATATATCAAGCATAGAGCCACCTGTCCAGAATGAAGAGGGAAGATGATACTCCACTTCAGGGGGTGAATACAGAAGATATCTAAGTTCAACATGGTACGACATGATGGACAACTTCCTGCTGGATCGAGACTTTACCAAGAGTAAAGTGGGTTCCAACCTTCAAGGTTGAATGCAGAAGACTAGGATATGTTGATGACCCAATAAGATGAACTCATGGAAGATGTTATGATGAAAGAATACTAGAATTTTGTTTGGGATACAATTCCCAAACCCGAAGGAAAGAGTATAGTATCCTCCAAATGGATATGCAAAATAAAGCATGCAGCTGGCGGAAGTATTGAGAAGTATAAAGCAAGATTTGTGGCCATAGGTTTCTCTCAAAAAGAGGGAATTGATTATGAAGAGTCATTTGCCCTAGTAGCACGGTATACTTCAATTAGAGCTACCATGGCACTTGCATGCATGATGAAGTGGGACTTACACCAGATGGATGTGAAAACAGCTTTTCTAAATGGTGTGATCGAAGAATAAGTATACATAGAACAACCACAAGGATTTGAAGTTGAAGATAGACATACTCACGTATGCAAATTGAAGAAGGCCTTGCATGGCCTTAAACAAGCCCCTCGAGCTTGGTATGGAAGAATAGATAGTCTACTGACAAGCATGGGATTTGCCAAGAGTAAAGTCAATCCTAAACTTTACTACAAGGTTGTAGAAGATGAACCTATCATCCTGTTATTATATGTGGATGACTTATTCTTGACATGGAATGAGAAACAGATCATGGAAAGCAATAAGAAACTAGCAGAAGAACTTGAGATGAAAGACCTTGGGTTAATGAATTATTTCCTAGGTCTGGAAGTATGCCAAAGAAATCTTTCTCAACTAGGGAAAGTATGTGGTAGAGATATTGAAGAGATTCAATATGTTGGAATGCAAAGCCATGGCCACACCCATGGACTCCAACATGAAGCTGGTAGCTGGTGACTTATCAAAGTTAGTGGATGCGACTCATTACAGACAGATCATTGGGTCATTGATGTATTTAACAAATACTAGACCAGACATTAGTTTTGTTGTGGACACCTTAAGTCAATATCTAGTTCAACCTAGATGGGTTCACTTGGTAGCTGCAAAACATGTGATGAGGACTATAGATTTTGGTCTATACTATGATGGTAGCCATAAGTATAGATTGTATGGCTATACAGACGCAGATTGGGCTAGAAGTATCTCAGATAGAAAAAGCAGTACAACAGGTGGATGTTATAGTCTGGGATCTGCTATGATTTCATGGTTTAGCAGAAAGCAGTTTAGTGTTGCTCTAAGCACAGCCAAATCAGAATATATAGTAGCTTACTGATGTGAGGATTATTCAACCTAGATTTGGACACTACTGTGATTCTATGTGATAACCAGAGTTGTGATGACAGGGAACCATGTGTTCCGTCGTAACACATAGAAATCCAGTATTTCTACGTACGAGATAAGATGCAGATGATGATGTTTCAGTATTCCCATACTAAAGATATAGATGATGTTTCAGTATTTACATACTGTAGATGTAGATAATGGTGGTTCCGTATTTCTATACTGAATATAGAAATGATGATGCTTTCAGTATTTCTATACTAAAGATATAGATGATTATGCTTTTATTGTTCACATACTAGAGATACAGATTGAGATAGTTCAGTATTCACATACTGAAGATGTAGATGATGATGGTTTAGATGATGATGTGCTGACGAAATCTCTGTCCCGAGTAAAGTTCGAACACTTTTGAGACAAGCTTGGTGTGGTTCGAAAAGACCTTCCCCGAAAGGGGGAGTAGTGATGTTGTAGTGGGATTGTATCATCCCTAGGCACTTGCCCTAAAGTGATCCAGAGACCTCGGTCTTCGAGAATGAAGAGGGATTGTATCATCCTGGGACAAATGTCCAGAAGTGATTCGGTGACCTCGGTCATCGAGAATGTAGAAGGATTGTATCATCCTTGAACTTCGGTTCAGAACGGATCCAGTGAACTTCAGTCATCGAGAATGTGGTAGGATTGTATCATCCTTGGACTTCAGTTCAGAACGGATCCGGTGAACTTTGGTCATCGAGAAGGTGGCAGGATTGTATCATCCTTGGACTTCAGTTCAGAATGGATCCGGTGAAATTCGGTCATCGAGAAGGTGGTAGGATTGCATCATCCTTGAACCTCGGTTTAGAATAGATCTGGTGACTTCGGTACTCAAGAACGTGTGTTGATCCTGTAATTCCAATAGGAAGGATTGTCTAAGTTCCACAACTGTGTTAATCCTATAATTCCGAAAGGAAGGATTGTTAGTAACTCCGTAAAGACCTAAATCCCGTAATTCCAAAAGGAAGGATCATTGACTTGATCCCATAATTCCAATAGGAAGGATTGTCTGAGTTCCACAGATGTGTTGATCTTGTAATTCCGAAAGGAAGGATCGTTAGTAACTCCATAAAGACCTAAATCCCGTAATTCCGAAAGGAAGGATCGTTGGTAGCTCCGTAAAGACTTGATCCCGTAATTCCAACAGGAAGGATTGTCTGAGTTCCATAGATGTGTTGATCCTGTAATTCCAATAGGAAGGATTGTCTGAGTTCCACAAATGTGTTGATCCCATAATTTCGAAAGGAAGGATTGTTAGTAACTCCGTAAAGACCTAAATCCCGTAATTCTGAAAGGAAGGATCGTTAGTAGCTCCATAAAGACTTGATCCCGTAATTCCAAAAGGAAGGATCGTTTGAGCTCCACAGATGTGTTGATCCCGTAATTATGAAAGGAAGGATCATTAGTAACTCTGTAAAGACCTAAATCCCGCAATTCCGATGGGAAGAATCGTCTGAGTACCACAGACATGTTGATCCCATAATTCCGAAAGGAAGGATCATGTTGATGTTTTGATGATGATGATGTTGATGTTTTGATGATGATGTTGTGTCGATAATGATGTTGATGTTTTGATGATGATGATGTTTTCATGATGATATTTCTAATCAAAAGATCATAGTATGATGGTGATGTTGTTGTTGATCGAAATCAAAGTACTGAGGATGATGTTGTTGATCGAAAGGTCAAAGTGCTGAAGATGATGTTGCTGATCAAAAGGTCAAAGTGCTGAAGATGATGTTGTTGATTGAAAGGTAAAAGTGCTGAAGATGATGTTGCTGATCGAAAGGTCAAAGTGCTGAAGATGATGTTGCTGATCGAAAGGTCAAACTGCTGAAGATGATGTTGCTGATCGAAAGGTCAAAGTGCTAAATATGTTGTTGATCGAAGCAGTCAAAGTATTAATGATGATGAAGACTGAAGATTGAATATGAAGAATACATAATGTTGAAAAGCTTCCAATGATTTATAGATGTGTTACCCTGATGATGCTGATGATGTACTTTATCTCTCTCCTACTATTGTTGTTGTTGATGTTGTTGTATAATACCCTTCTCGTTAAGGGGGAGTGTTGAAATATTGTAACTTCGAAGAATATTCTATATGTATCTTTTGTGGTCCCCGATGGTCCTACCAGGAGAACCACTTGTATTATATTGTACCCCAATGCTTCTAATTGGAAGAACTAATAAGAGTCATGAGGTTGTCCCCTCTAATTGTAAAGGTGGGTCATTAGCACCCCAGTGTGGTTACTTGAGCCTACATGTGTAACTCGAGCCTACATTATTAACTCGAGCCTACATGTCGAATGAGTTAATTGAAGTGAATGGATGAATATAAATAGAGGTGTAGCTCTCCTCATTTGAGCACACACTCTCAGTTGTGTAGCGCATTAGTGGAGAAGAGAAGTAGCTGGAGAAGGAGGAGGATCAGGCTTTAATCTCCTTGCTGGTTTTATCTTTTATCTTTTTGGGGAATCTATATTGAGGAAGCTTTTGCTGGGTTTTTCCCTTTAGGGTTTTCCCAGGATAAATCTTTGTGTTCCTTTTGTATGGTTGTGCTTGTCTATCTTTCAGTGATCCTGTTTATATGCTTTTGTTATGAAAATGAAATGAAATACTTATGTCTTAGCTAAGCATATGGAAATTTAACATGCTCAACAATATTTTCATGTATAAGGAGTTTTAAAAGGGATTAAAGGAGACTCCATAGAGTTCACTTTCTACTAATAGTTTATCAAGGATAAATAAAGAGATAAACCTATACTCGACAGACACTTCCTCATTATTCTACGGGTACAAGAAAAGAAGACTAAATCGACACCTTTTTTTCCCTAATTATAATGAGTAAAACTATGGTATCAAAATCACTTGAAATATTTTTCATGTTCTAACCAGAGCATGAAAAAGTAAAAAATTATCTCAAAACCATTTTCATGGTTTAACCAGAGCACAAAAAAGTAAAAAGTAAGCTCAACACCATCTTACAATTTTTAACAAGCTCGAAGATGTGGAAAGAATGTTTGTGTGCCTGCTTCATTTTTTAACGAGCTTGAAATAAAGAATGAACTGTTCTTGGAATGGTTGTTTCATTTTTTAATGAGATTGAAGCCGGAAATAAATTGGTCTCAGAATGATACCCATTGGCGGGTTTCTTCCAAACATGGTATCCATAGGTTGGTACTTTGAGTATACCCATTAAATAGTTTTTTCCAAACATGATGTCCAGAGGTTGGAATTTTTTCCCAGGAATGAATGACAGAATCTAGTGGCTTAAATTTAGTATGATTTCCAAAGGCAGGAGACATGCCACCCAAGCTTTGTTTCATCCACCGACTCTTCTTCTTGAATTGATTAGACTCTTGGCTACTGCTAGGAAAAGGTTCACTGGAGAAAGAGGAAGAAAAAATTTCTAGTGGCAAAAGTAGAGGAAATGAATGTTCAGATACTAAGTCTAGTGAAATAATCGACTCAATTGGAGGGGGATTTGTTTCATTTTTTAATGAGCTTGACACATATTATGAACTATTCTCATGGTTATCTGTTTCATTTTTTAATGAGCTTGACACAGAAATTGAACTATGCTCGTAATCCTTCACTACTATATTTCAATCCAAAATACGATGGTTTTTTCCGACGGCGCGTGGATTTTTTATTTTAACAGTGCCAAAAATAAGGAAGATAATTTTATTTTTTGACATGGTAGTGATAAGCGTCGCTTAAGCGACGACTAGGCTTGCAAGCGTCGCTTAAGCGACAGCTATCCTCCTAAGCGTCGCTTAAGCGACGGCGCTTCAATTAGTCAACAATTTACTAATTTAAAATCAATCATTTAATAATTTGTCGTAATTGGTTTATTATTTAAAATGGAAAGTGACGCTTAAGACATTATCCCACACACATTAAAATGGAAAGGCTAGGT
>LPNX010454636.1:547-46633 GCA_001517045.1 Pseudotsuga menziesii
ATCAGTGTGAAGAATTAATAGCCCAGCCTTCGAATATCCGCTTTCACTAAGATGGATGACCCAGCCGTACTAACAGGAAGACTGATGAAGATACTAGCACTCGAAGAGGATAGATTTATTGCAGGATTTCAGCAGCAGGTCCAGAAGGCTCGAGAAAAAGCGTGTCATGATCGACATATCAAGAGGAAATAGTTCCAATAGGGTGATCTTGTGCTGTTGTATGACAGTAAATTTATGAAGTTCCCAGGGAAGTTCAAGACACATTGGAAGGGACCATATATAGTGCAGAAAGTTACTGACGGGGGCGCAGTTCAGTTAGCTAAGTTGAATGGAGAACTTTTATGCTCTATGGTAAATGGGAGTCATTTAAAAAACTACAGGGACAGACCAGAACATCAGGATCACAGGTAGCTACTCGAAGGATAATTTTACTTAACAAGAACAGTTGAGATAGGGTACCAAGAAGTTGTTCTTAGCATTATGGGGTGTAGAAGTCTGGCTAGTCTGCAGGAGGAAGTATGCATCTACTTGGAGATCAACGGTTGATCAGGGGTCGCAGGTTCATGCTGTGTCGAAGTTATAGGTAGTTGTTATGTCGGAGCTCCAAGGTGTGTCGCAACCTCAAATGTGACAGATGGGACAAAATGGATTTGGCGGCGTCGGCACGAGCGATGCTCTCAATACCTGTAATAATGAGATTTTGGGAAAATATGGGGCTATGTGTGACAAGATTTTTGGCAATTGGAGACATTATTACACCATGATGACAGGTTCGGTAATAGGATTCTATAAGAAAGCTACATCGGCCCATGATTCCTTCGCCAGAGTACCTCTTGGAGTCTGTTCAGCTAGAGCCATGTCAAACAATTGTGTAGTTGAGGATTTAGTACGAGAGTTCAGAGAAAGGGGCCTGCAGAACATTCTCAGTAATCCGCCCAGACAGTCCTATTCGACTTAAGTACAAAGGAAGGGTGGGGTTTTCTCTAAATTAGGAGAAGGCGGGGTGGCGTCTGCTCTAAAGTGGAGCGATGAAAGCCACAAGGCCTTCCAGAAATACTCTGGGGAATCCCATCATGAATCCTCCCGGTTGAATAGAACCATGGTAGCTGTGTGTCTCATGCAGCGTGACATGCAATTCCAGGGGACCCCAAGCTGTGGATGATGAAGGGCCGGCAACCAAGACGGAGGATGGGGTTGCAGATGGATCCCGAAGGCCTTCATCAGCAAAATTTCTACAAAGGACAGAAGTAGGCAGCTGGCAGCAGCATGGAGAGCTTCAGCAAGCAGCGCACTATGCTTCGTCAGCGGAATTTTGCCACCAGAGAAACTGAAGAGTGTCCTGGGACGGGCCACTGATGAGTCTTAGGGGCCTATTGGGACGCGCACCCTAACGGTCCTTAAGATGGATAAATCCGCGAGTTTAGACTCAAAATAGTCTTAGGGGTGTCGGGGTTGAGTCAAAGTCTTCTATTGTAATAAACCCATGGTTTATGTCCAGGGTTTAGGGATTTGGGTGCCCATGGTTTGGATCCATGTTTTGTAAACAGTGCGCTGTACAAATAGGCACTTGTGTAAAGAAGAAAGGTTAGGTTTTTGATGTAAAGAGAAATAAGGCGAAGCTAAGGTTGTTTTTGTGAAGAAAGGTTAAGTCCCAGCTGTGTGCGTGGACGACCTTTGCAGCTGTGTGTGCAGAGGGTTTTGTAAGAGGTTAAGAAGATCTACAGCTATGTGCGCAGAGGCTTGCTTCTATGTGTGTGGCTTTTAAGGACTGAAGAGATCTGCAGCTAAGTGTGCAGACAGCTGAGTGTGCAGATCAGAACTGTGGTTTTGTAGCAAGTTGAATAAAACACAATTCTGTGGATGTAGCCCCTACACTGGGGGTGAACCACGTTATATCTGGTGTTGTGGTTCTTGTGTTGTTTATGTTTATGTTATCTTTCATGCATTAATAACTAAACATATCTGATAATCAAAGATCACTGCTGTTAATAAGCTTCGCTGTAATTCCCAGTAAGGGTTAAGCAAGTCACTGTTGTTATCTAACTGCGAAGATATTATATGTGAATGTGTTTAAGGACTTTGTTAATTGATTGTAAGTTAATAAAGGCTTAAGGTACAGTAATTCCCCTCTTCTGCCTGCAGAAACTTGATTCTGCGGCACCCCATAGCTGTTTCGGGTGAGACTGCAACCTGCGCGCAGGTTGTTGCCGAAAGGGCCAACATTGTGGGTCTTTTGTTGGTGCGACACAAAAGCTTTAAACCCGGGTCTGCCCTATTGCCCAACAGAGGGCACATCAGAGCAATCCAGCTCTTCAATCATCTGTTTCAACGGAATCCCATCCTTCTTCCCATTGATCTTGTGATCAAAACCCAAATCATGGAGGTTCTTGCTGCGTGGGAAATGGACAAAACGTGTTAAGGCTATCCAATGACCTTCAGATAACAACCAGGACAAAGGAGCATGAGGGTAAGAATATTGCTACCTTTGTCTTTTGCTTACTACAAAAACTTGAATACTTCATGATCAGTTGATCTCCCTGCCTTGTTCCATCAGACAGAAAGGCAACCGCTCGCATATTGCACAACTTCGGAATGATAGGAGATCTATATTGATTGGAAAAGGAAAGAGCATCGAGCATCCTTCTCCCTCAAGTGATTAATCTCTTCTCCACCTGTTCCCACTAATTTGGACATTGTAAAGAATTTAAAGGATCTATCGCTTAAGCGACGCTTAGCACCTTCTTCTTATAATTGACCAATTAAGTTTATTTATTTAAATGATTGACCAATTTGAATCACCGTCGCTTAAGTGACACTTATGAGGGAATCCGTCGCTTAAGCGACGCTTATGAGCCTAGCCGTCGCTTAAGTGACGCTTATGACCAAAATTTAAAAAAAAAAATTCATTTTCTGATTTTTGGTAGGTTTAAAAGAAAAAATCCACGTGCCGTCGGAAGTAACCGTCGGATTTTGGATCAAAATGTAGTAGTGTTACATGAGATATTTGAATGCATAAGGATTCCATTCGAAATAGTCAAAAGCAGGCTTACTAAATCTAGTCAAATCCCCCATAGGTGCATAAAGCAGTTTCCAAATCTACCTAGGAGCTCACGAATTGGCAAAGGCAAGTAGGAAAGCTAATAGGTGATGGAAAGACAAATCATACATGCTTTTATTAGGAGAAAATAATGGAGGATGATGAGGGAAAAAAGCAAGTCAACTGCACCTAGTCTCACTTTCCCTTTTGCCATAAATCACAGTAAAGCAAGAAATAAAGCAGAAAAATAAGATATGCGCTAGGGAGGATCTAGAATAAAGTAGATATGCTAAATATGGATTCTAGGAGGTTTCCCAAGCACTCCATGACTCAATTTTAGCAAGTTTGACTTCTAGGACATGTGGAAGACAACTTGCATAGAGTGGAATATTGGAAACTAGGCAAATAAGACAAAAATGGATTAATTAATGTCTAAGGTAGCTAACTATGGGTTGATTATTCTAACATTACATTCAGTTACATGTATTTCCATTCAGTTCAATTAGTTAACAACTCAGTTAGAGGCAGTTAAACTCAGTGAATTAATGGAAGGTGCATATATTCAGTGTGGAAGATAATTATGAAGTGCCAACTTGGAGCCAAGTCTATAGGGGCGCATGCTTGAATATGAAACAATGTTCTCAGTGTTAACAAGTTATGAAGCATGAAAATATCTGCTACCTCCTTTGTATGATTGAATTTGGCTTGTTATTAAAGTTCTATGCACTTGGAAAGAACAATATAGTGTTCCATTTTATCTCTCCTCTCTTGTGCTCTCTGATCAAGTAATATTCTATTGTGTTGTAATTATTCTATGTTGATTATCGATCATACTCTAATATTGTTTGTTGGGTTTTTAATCCTCCGAATTAATGGAGGGTTTTCCTAGGGTATATCATGTGTTCTATGGTTTTATTTATTTGTGTCTTTGGATTATTGATGAGATCTATCTGCATTGTAGTTGTGGGTTGAATTTTTAAAGTTCATGAATCTTTCTTTATTGCTCAAACACTAACATCAACTTAGGAGTTCATACAAACTTAAGAGGTATCATCCACTGTATATGCAATTGAAAAGGAAATAACTTGAAATTATAACTAATAAGTGTGAGAATTTGATTCACAATTGGATCTAGGAGCACAAGAGACTCTCACAATTCAAAGTAGTTTGCAAAAACCAATAAAAATCTTGAAAGAGTAACAAAATTACACACACATGTGAACACAATAGCGGATATTATTGAACTATATAACATCTGAATGTGTTTAGATCAGAAATATATTACATTAGGAATAAATTTTGAGGCTTAGGAATAAATTTGGGAGTGTACATGTGCCATGGAAAGATTTGACCTCAATCCCCCCTAGGTGAACCAATCAGCACTCGAATCACCCAAAAAGTCACAAACCATGGTGTGAATGTCGATGAGGCATGTTGGAGCATAAATGAGTCCAATACAGGTGTGGGTGTGCAAGTATAGGTGTAGGAGTGGCTCAAGGATCACAATAAATGGACTAGGAGGCCAAAATTGGACAAAAGACAACACTATCACCCCTCATCAAATCTAGATTCCTCAAAACAAGGAAGTAGCACTCCAAGACAATAATGAGGGAGCACATGTTCTAGGTTGACCAAGATAGAGTGCTGGTGTGTATGTGAATGGCTCAAAATAACTAGTTCATCTCCTAGACCAACTTCCAAGTCTAAACCATATCAATTCAATGCATCGAAGCAAAAGAAATTTACTAAGGTATAAACTAAGGTACTAAGGATGGATTACTGTTATAACACCCCCCTCCCCCTTAACCTTGAATTAGTACAACTTAACCAAATATATCATGGAGGCCTTGACAACAAAGGCTCAAGTCACCTCATACAACATAAAAAAAAAACTGTCCATGGAAACAAGGAAAAGTAGAAAACCACATGGGAGAAAAACCTCTCCTAAAAAATGGACATGGGGACAAAAATATGAAGGTAGATGGAAGTCATCACCATACATAACTCATTCCAAGAATTTATATCAAGTAAGTGAAGTTCTTCTTGATGAAACACTTCGTGAAAATATTAGCAGTTTGCTCGGTGGAAGAGCAATACTGCAAGGTAATCACCCGATCATGCACTAAGCCCTGAATGTAGTGCATATCAATATCTATGTTCTTGGTCCTCTGTCTCTATACTGGATATATGTAAATATATATTTCACTTGTATTTTCCCACCAAATGACAGTGGGTGAATCAAGTACAACATCAAGTTCCCGAAGAATGCCTTGCAACCACACACATTGTGTAGCTGCATTCATTGCTCCTTTGTACTCGGCCTCAGCTAAAGAAAGGAAAATAGTGTGTTGTTCCTTACCTGAATAGAATATTGTACCATTTTCAAGCATGAATACAAAACCTTAAGTGGACTTTATGTCATTGGGATCTCCATCCCAATCCAAATCAGAAAATCCTACTAGTTCTAGTGGAGAACTAGTAGCATAGTGTGCCCCGAAGTTCCTGGTGCCTTGTACATATTGAAGGATACTCTTGGCTTCCTTATAGTGGATCTCATGTGGTTGCTGCATATATATTTCTATAGAGCTAAAATCATATTCTAAATTAGTTCTAGCATGTGTAAGATACAACAAACTCCCGACTAGTTGTCTATATAATGAGCAATCTACCAATGGAGAGTCACCAAATTCACCTAGTTTGATTCCAGAAAGGAATGTGCACTTGGATGAAATAAATTCATTCATATTGAACTTTAATAATAGGTTTTAATCATACTTCTATTGGCTTATCATGATGCCACTTTCAAATTTCTCAATTTCCAAACCAAGAAATTGTTTTAGCAATCCTAGATCAATCATTGCAAATCCATTGCGTAAAGATGCTTTGATTGACCCAATTTATTTGGTGCAGCTACCCGTAATTAAAATATCATCAAAATTTAGTACAATGAACTGAAATAAATCACCAATATTCTGAAAATACACATTAGTATCAGACTTGCATCTAAAAAATCCAATTGATAGCAGAAAATTGTCCATCTTGGCATACCAAGACCTTGGGGCTTGCTTGAGCCCATAGAGTGACTTCTTTAACCTCCAAACAAGGGAAGGATCCTCTTGGAGAAATTCAGGTTGATATATATATATATAGCTCACCATGAATAAATACACTTTTTACATCCATGTGGTGAACCTCCCAACATTTACTAGTAGCAATGGCTAAAACTAGACTAATAGAGTCCATCTTTGCAACCGGTGCAAATATCTCTGTATAGTCTGCTCCTTGGACTTGAGAAAATAATTTGGTATATAATATGGCATGATATTTTATATCATACCCATCAGCAGAAAATTTGGTCCTATAGACCCACTGTCATTGCACAAGCTTCCTCTTGGGAGGCAAGGGAGCCAATTCCCAAGTCTCATTCTCTTGTAGAGAATTGAATTCTTATTGCATGGTTTATTGCCATATTTGGTCATGAGATTCTTCCTGATATTATTGTATATCAAATACAACCATAATATAGCAATTCTCAATAATATCAACTTCACTTGCATAAGAAGCATTGTGAAATTGTGATCTTGTTTTCCTAGGATCTAGAGGATTGCCTGCTAAATCCCCAGCAGCTTCTATGGTTTTCTCTGCCCACTTGGGCCTTGAGGATGTGTCATGTTCAGAAAAATTATATTCATCCATATCAGAATTAGAAATATTATAAATGGAACCATCACTTACATCATCTTGGTGTTGAGGAGAAGAGCATTCCCCCCATGTTAGTTCAAAATATGGTATAATTTCCTCTTCGAATTGCACACTTCTTTCAATGAAAGTTTTGTGTGTGTGGATGTATCAAAGATATTATATCCCTTTGTGTATTCACCATATCCCACCATGATGCATTATTTTCTTTTTGTCTGCATTGCCTTCCTCGTTTCTGATGGAATTCGAGCCCATGCCCTTGAGCCAAAAATCCTCAAATGTGAAATGTTTGGCTTGTGACCAAACCAAACCTCATAAGGTGTTTTTCCTTTCACTTATTTGTGTATAGTCATGTTTTCAATATATGCATTACATTTAATGGATTCATCCCATATATTAGGAATCAAATCCTTACCATTAATGATGCATGTAGCCATCTCCTTGAGAGCCCTATTTTTCCTCTCTGCCACACCATTTTGCTGTGGTGTGTAGGGGGCTGAATGCTATATTTGGATGCCACATTCCTCACATAGGTGCTGCAATTTTTTATTCACATAATCTTTACAATTATCATTCCAAGGATTTTGATCTTGTTCCCACTTTGTTTCTCAACCAGGGCCTTCCAAATCTTTATAGTCTCAAAGACTTCAGATTTTAGCTTAAGGAAGTAGACCCAATAGAACCTTGACAAATCATCTATGAAAGTGAGAACATACCTTGATCCTTTATAGGAGGGAGTGGGAAGAGGACCAACAAGATATGAATGCACCAATCCAATTGTTTGTGTAGCTCTCCTTTCCTTCCCCTTCTCATAGCTACGCTTTGGATGCTTTCCCACCACACAACCAATGCATGCACCATTGGAGGATTTGATAGGAGGAAGCCCTTCCACCATGTCATCCTTGTTCAGTTCTTGGAGGTATTTGTAGTTCATATGGACAAATATCTCATGCCACGGATTTCTAGTTTCATTGGCATGAGATAGAAGCACTTTCCCACTGGAATTAGGAAGAAATTTGAAAAATTTGTACATCATAGCTTGGTGATTTGCATACCCCAATGCCACAAATTTGTTGGAGGATATTTTTGTTATATCAATATCATCTGGATTAAATGTTACTCTCTTGGCTTCTCTAGTATGTTTCATTTGGTATGCTGACAGAAGGTTCACTACCAAGTCTCGTACATACATGACATTGTTGAAATAACCATCTTCAATCTCAATCCTGCCAACTCCCTTGGCTTGGATCTCAAAATCATCACCCATTACAACAGTTGGGCCACTGTCTAAATACATGGATGTGAACAACTCTATAAGAGAGGCCATGTGCCTTGATTCTCCTGAATCAATGATGAAGGTGGAGGGATCTGAATAACCTACAACCAAAGCATGAAATTTCTCCTTGTTGTCATAACTTGTACTTCCATCCTTCTTCCTTGTGCCCTTTGGGACTGGGATGTTGTTCTGGACTAAGCCATCATATCAATTTTTTTCTTCATGCACACACTCTTTGGATAACATCCCTTATGAAAATAGGTGCATTTCGTCTTCTCCTTTCCCTTCTTGTCCTTGTCCTTGCAAGGATTCGAACCCGCATCAGGAATATTGGGTCTGCTCGGTTTCTTCTTATCTAGCTGTTTTGAATCCTTGGCTTTCTTCTTTCCTTTGGATGCATTCAAAACCCATGCAGCAAGAGCTTGGTCCTTTATTTTTTTGATGGTGCCAATCTGCATTAGCTTATCATTCTCTTGAGACAAAGACTCCATGAAGCTTGCTAGTGATGGTATTCACCAATTTCGAATGGTTAGCTTGCCACAATGGAATGTGCTAACAAACACAAATTATTCTGGCACTAGATTCGAAAGGATTGATAGTATGAGTCGCTCTTCCTTCTTATTTATTCCACACCTCTTGAGTTGAAGCACCAAAGACTTGAATTTGGTGAAAAAATCCTGGATGGTCTCAAAATGCGTTGGGCTCAAGGTGATGAGCTCATTTTTGAGCTGGTGACCCCTTAACTCATCAGCATTCCAAACGAGAGATTCGATCCTAAGACAAAATTCATTTGGGGTGGATACACTATCAACATGAAACAAGAGTTCTCTGGAAATGTTGAGACATAGCATTCCAAAAGCTCCATCAAGTCTATTGAAGTATTTCGACTTCTTTGTTGTAGAATTTGGTTCAACTTATGTCCCCATGGTAACCCTGTAGAGACCCTTGGATCTCAGTTGGATGACCATATCTTCCTTCCATTCAAGGTAATTGAATGGAGTCAACAAGACATGTGTTTTCTCCTTCTCTTCTTGTGCTAGTGGTGAGAATTTGCGGAAAGTACCTGCAAAAAAACACTCAAATATATCTGGAAAATCCCTCAAAATACAAATCAAACACTATAGATTGATCTGTAAATCCAATCAGCTCTGATACCATGTGAGAATTTGATTCACATATGGATATAGGAGCACAAGAGACTCTCATAATTCATAGTAATTTTCAAAAACCAACAAAATGCTTGAAAGAGTAACAAAATTACACACACATGTGAACACAATAGTAGATATTATTGAACTGTCTAACATCTGAATGTGTTTAGATCAGAAATATATTACATTATGGATCAATCATGAGGCTTAGGAATCCATCTGGAGTGTACATGTGTCATGGCAAGATTTGATCTCAATCCCCCCTAGGTGGACCAATCAGCACTAGAACCACCCCAAACAGTCACGAACCATGGTGCGAATGTTGGTGAGGTATTTTGGGGTATAAATTAGTCCAATACAGGAGTGGGTGAGAAAGTATAGGTGTGGGAGTGGCTCAAGGAGGAAAATAAATGCACTAGGAGACCAAAATAGGACAAAAGACAACACTAGCGCCCCTAGTCAAACCCAGATTCCTCAAAACAAGGAAGTAGCACTCCAAGGTATTAATGAGGGTGCACATGTTCCAGGTTTACCAAGATAGAGTGCTAATGTGTGTGTGAATGGATCAAAATAACTAGTTCACCTCCTAGACCAACTTCCCTAAGCCTAAACCATAGCATAATGCATAGAAGAAAAATAAATTTAATAAGGTATAAACTAAGGTACTAAGGATGGATTATTGTTATAACAAGAAGGATAACAAATGCAAAGAAACAAGTAGCTATGAAAATAAATACATCAAGGAAATAACTTGATATACTAACTAAGAAAGATGTTAAATGCAAAGAAACAAATGAACTAGAAAAATCAAGAATGGATTGCTTAAAAATAGAATATCTTGGGATCATACCCTTATAGATGCCCCCCCTATTCCTTCCCAATATATAAATGTTCACTAGTTACTTTCAATATGACAAACTATTTGGGCTTGTCACTATTTAAGGAGTTTCATAGTGCATGAGAAAGTATTTCCTTTGGGTTTTAGAGTTGTGAAGTGATCCATGCATCATACGCTCAGTTTAAATCCATGTGAGAATTAAAAGAGGAATTGAATAATTGTAATAGATAAAGTGTAGGAAATAACATGACACTAAGTAAATTCTGAAAGAAAATCATGTAACAGAAAACTGCAAGAATGTTATAGTAACTACAAGAACATTACAGGAAACTACAAGAGAGTCAAAACGAGTGGAAGAAAATGGGACTGGGATTTTGTTCTGGACTAAGCCATCATATCAATTTTTTTCTTCATGCACACACTCTTTGGATAACATCCCTTATGGAAATAGGTGTATTTCGTCTTCTCCTTTCCCTTCTTGTCCTTGTCCTTGCAAGGATTCGAACCCCCATTAGGAATATTGGGTCTGTCTGGTTTCTCCTTATTTGGCTGTTTTGAATCCTTGGCTTTCTTCTTTCCTTTGGATGCATTCAAAACCCATGCAGCAAGAGCTTGGTCCTTTCTTTTTTTGATGGTGCCAATCTGCATTAGCTTATCATTCTCTTGAGACAAAGACTCCATGAAGCTTGCTAGTGATGGCATTCACCAATTTCGAATGGTTAGCTTGCCACAATGGAATGTGCTAACAAACACAGATTATTCTAGCACTATATTTGAAAGGATTGACAGTATGATTCGCTCTTCCTTCTTCTTTATTCCACACTTCTTGAGTTGAAGCACCAAAGACTTGAATTTGGTGAAAAAATCCTAGATGGTCTCAAAATGCGTTGGGCTCAAGGTGATGAGCTCATTTTTGAGCTGGTGACCCCTTAACTCATCAGCATTCCAAAAGAGAGATTCGATCCTAAGACAAAATTCATTTGGGTGGATACACTATCAACATGAAACAAGAGTTCTCTCGAAATGCTGAGACATAGCATTCCAAAAGCTCCATCAAGTCTATTGAAGTATTTCGACTTCTCTGCTGTAGAATTTGGTTCAACTTATGTCCCCATGGTAACCCTGTAGAGACCCTTGGATCTCAGTTGGATGACCATATCTTCCTTCCATTCGAGGTAATTGAATGGAGTCAACAAGACATGTGTTTTCTCCATCTCTTCTTGCGCTAGTGGTGAGAATTTGCGGAAAGTACCTGCAAAAAAACACTCAAATATATCTGGAAAATCCCTCAAAATACAAATCAAACACTATAGATTGATCTGCAAATCCAATCAGCTCTGATACCATGTGAGAATTTGATTCACATCTGGATATAGGAGCATAAGAGACTCTCGTAATTCGCAGTAATTTGCAAAAACCAACAAAACGCTTGAAAGAGTAACAAAATTACACACACATGTGAACACAATAGTAGATATTATTGAACTATCTAACATATGAATGTGTTTATATCAGAAACATATTACATTATTGATCAATCATGAGGCTTAGGAATCCATCTGGGAGTGTACATGTGTCATGGCAAGATTTTATCTCAATCCCCCCTAGGTGGACCAATCAGCACTAGAATCACCCCAAATAGTCACGAACCATGGTGCGAATGTTGGTGAGGTATTTTGGGGTATAAATTAGTCCAATACAGGAGTGGGTGAGAAATTAGAGGTGTGGGAGTGGCTCAATGAGGACAATAAATGCATTAAGAGACCAAAATAGGACAAAAGACAACACTAGAGCCCCTAGTCAAACCCAGATTCCTCAAAACAAGGAAGTAGCACTCCAAGGTATTAATGAGGGTGCACATGTTCCAGGTTTACCAAGATAGAGTGCTAGTGTGTGTGTGAATGGATCAAAATAACTAGTTCACCTCCTAGACCAACTTCCCTAAGCCTAAACCATAGCATAATGCATAGAAGAAAAATAAATTTAATAAGGTATAAACTAAGGTACTAAGGATGGATTATTGTTATAACAAGAAGGATAACAAATGCAAAGAAACAAATGAACTAGAAAAATCAAGAATGGATTGCTTAAAAATAGAATATCTTGGGATCATACCCTTACAGATGCCCCTCGTATTCCTTCCCAGTATATAAATGTTCACTAGTTACTTTCAATATGACAAACTATTTGGGCTTGTCACTATTTAAGCAGTTTCATAGTGCATGAGAAAGTATTTCCTTTGGGTGTTAGAGTTGTGAAGTGATCCATGCATCATACACTCAGTTTAAATCCATGTGAGAATTAAAATAGGAATTGAATAATTGTAACAGAGAAAGTGTAGGAAATAACATGACACTAAGTAAATGCTGAAAGAAAATCATGTAACAGAAAACTGTAAGAATGTTATAGTAACTACAAGAACATTACAGGAAACTACAAGAGAGTCAAAACAAGTGGAAGAAAATGACATTAACTAAAATAAATTAAATTAAATACATGTACAGGTTATCATTGCTTCCCTTCATCATTACCAACCCAAGGAATCTCTTGGAACCCCATTTAAGCAAGTATACTAAAGATGGAACAAAACTAGCTCTTATTTATTTAATAAAATGCCATTAAAATAGGGAAACAAACTACCTCTTGACACAAATTTTCTGTGATGTCTCGATTTTGAACCCATTTGCATTAAAGGATACATGATGTATATATTGTAATTAATCGTGGTGTGGAGTTAAAGGAGAAATCCCCACCATCGATTTGGTTGTGTATGTTTCGGCAATAGGGATCGTTGTCGATGGTATATCGTGCTATCCGACACATTATAGTTGAGAATCATGTAAATATGCACATTAATTAAAATAAACCTATAGCCAACTACGACGGTGCAACGTTAAATGAAAAGGGCATGATTCCTAAGGTTAAGGGGGGGCTGTCTAACCTATGGGGGTCATTGGGAGTTTTCCATGTGTCAACCACCGATTTAAAATTCTATTGTCTGTTAACTAGGGGTAGTTATTGCTGAGTAGTGGTGGGTGTGGCAGGACTGTCCGTCCCTGCCCACGTGCCCACTCCACCAGTAGACTTTCCTCTTCACATTACATGGGGCAGAAGAAAACTCACTCCACTCTCCCACGATCCCACTTCTTCGGAGGTTTTGGTCTTGCTCACTCTCACACAGGGCAGTTCAGGTTTTTCCTCCCATGGAGAGTCGTTCTATTCACTCTCCTCATGCATTGCTTAGGGGATTTTACCCCATCGTTTTGATCAGTCTCATGCAAGGAGATTAGATTCCTCACGTGCACACCATTTTGGGAGATTCTCCCTCATTTCTTCCCATCCTCACGTAGAGAGTTGTCCTCACACATTCTCATGCATAGGAATTTGGCGTTGTTTTTCCTCACGCATTGAACTAGAGGAATCGTTGCTGACACTCAGGGTTTTTGGGTGCAGGAGCCATTCACGCTCGGGGCTGTGTGCCTGTGTATTCCATACCGGTTTCAGTGGTAGGTGTATGTCTCCTTATCGATTGTGGCTGTGTATGTTTCTGATTGTGGTCTGCGTCTATGTCTCCCCCTGTCCATGCTGGGAGTTTGGCCTCTTTCCCATTTGTGGACTATGTAATGTTGCCATCATTTCATTGTGAGTTTGGCACTGTTGTCTTCCCCTGGTTTTGGGTTGTTGTGTATGCAAGTACCTTTTTGGGTTGCTGTTGATTTCTTTTGGCCACGCTAGGGCCAAGAACAACTCTGAGTCGTCTTGTTGACTTGAGCTGATTTCACCTTCTCGTTTGGGGTTGTCACCCTATTGTCTTCATCTTCTTCACAGAGTTGTGAACTGTTTGTTTTACTATGGTATGTAGTGGTTGGTCTTCAGACGGTCGAGAGTAGGATTAGAGGCTGGGTATGCTTGAGAAAATGGTGTTTGGAGCCACTTAGATAGAGTGATATTGTTGGCTTTCTTCTCCACAACCCTTGAAGAGTATTGGAAAGGGAAGTCAGGGCCTGAGGGACTATGAAGCATAGAAAGGATTGATTCCTAGTGTTGGGTGTGTGGATGTCTTAGAAGTTAGGTTAAATATGGTGTAGGCATACTTATCTCTGCATTGAGGCCACCAGCGTAGCATCTAGCCTTTCCTTGCTCCTTGATGGCCTGATAAACCCTACTATGTGGGCTTGGTTGATTTACGTACCTTGGCTAGGTGTAAGCCTGCTTTGACCCTTATTCCTTGAGGAATCATGCCCAGCTCGGGGGTGGCAGTGTTGCTAAGAGATTGATGAGCATGTTGTCCTGTGGTTAGGTGGAACCTTGCGGCAACGTAATTGGTTGTGGGACGAATTCTTTTAAGATGAGTATTCTTGACTATTCTGTCTCTGCATTTATATTTGATGATTAATGAATATGATGAACATCTGGTATGCTTGAATGAATGTATGTTTTCTTTTTCTATGTATATGAAGGGTTATGCATCTTAGTATGTTTTATGTTTTAAGCTTTAAATTTCAGCATTATATGCCTGTTGATGTTCATGGGGTTATTTGCCCATATGTTTGGTGATAGCAGCGTCATCTTCACAGGTTGAGGGTCAGGGACGTTACAGTATGGTATTAGAGCTAGAGGTTGCAGCATGGGCCTAAATGGACCATGAAGATGCAGTGACAGAGCCATAATTGTAGCACTTGGGCCTCAGAGGGCCATGAGAAATCCAGCTACCAGTGGCAGGTTGTCCTCTGCCCAGTAGAAAACAGAAGAAAACATGTGCATGACAAGAGAATTTTGGAAAATTCCTCTAAGTATTGGGATCATCGAATCATCGAAGGACTTAGTCTGAAGTCCCACCGATGCATCGGATCACCTAAGTGGAAGGTCATCCAATAGTAACCACAGAATAAAAATTTTGGAAATTTTTCTAAGTGTTCAAGCTATCGGTCGTCAGAAAACTTAATGGGACGCATCTCAGACGCAGCGGAAGTTTTAGTCGGAAGGCATTCTGATGCAGGCCACCGGCGGACAGCGAAAGGTGTGAAATTCATTGAAAGCCATCAACAGATGATCGCTGCAATGTTAGCGCATTTAGGCAAAAGGGTTTCCAATGGCGCCAACGGAAGGAAGACGATCAAAGCGATGGAAACGTTGGCAAGAATTAGTGGAAAGGAGAGTTGATGGAACGACGGAGAGGAAACTTCCATCGGAAGTGAACAGTGGAAGACCGCCAAAACGATGGTGCAATGTAGTTGACGGAGTCAGTGCAGTGTCGGTGAAAAAATAGTAGGTGAAATATCCGATGGAGCGTCGCGGGAAACGACAAAGAGAAAAAAATTTCTGAAATTTTAAGTGTTGGCCATCGGCAAATGACAGAGATCAGTCGATTTAATCAGCGAAAATTAGTTGTTTGGGTCACCGATACATCGGTGGAAAAGAAGGGAAGCTAGTTGGTTGAGCCATCGATACGGCGACATGAAGAAGGAAAATGTTCTGAAAGTTAGAAGTGTCGGGCAATCGGAAGTTAATCGGTGATGATGAGTCATGGTGTCGGTCGGGATATCCCAAAGGACATCGAAACATTGATGAGAGTTAGTGGATGAACAGGCCAATACATTGGCATAAAATAGATGATGAAGGTGCCGACGCGGCGGAGGAAATTGGAATAAAGGAAGTTTTTCGCCAAAAATTGTTGGGGCTCCAACCTTAGCAGTCCTTGAGTGTGGTAACTCCGTGGTTTTTGTGAAAGTTTGTAAGCGGAGTTACGACTCAAAATAGTATTAGGGGTGTCGGGGTTAAGACAAATCTCCCTTTTTGTAATAAACTCATGGTTTAATCCCAGGGTTTAGGGTTTGGGGTGCCCATGGTTTAAGTCCATGGTTTTGTAATAGTGCGCTATATAAATAAGCACTCTTGTAAAGAAGAGAGTTTAGGCTTTTATGTATGAGGAATTGATGCGAAGCTAAGGCTATTTTTGTACAAAAAGGTTAAGTCCCAGCTGTGTGCGTGGACGACCTCTGCAGCTGTGTGCGTAGAGGGTTTGTAAGTGATTAAGAATATCTGCAGCTGTGTGCACAGAGGCCTGCAGCTGTGTGCGTAGCTTTAAGGACTTAAAGGGATCTGCAGCTGAGTGCACAGATCAAAACTGTGATTTTGTAAAGAGTTGAATAAAATGTAGTTTTGTGGACGTAGCCCCTACATTGGGGGTGAACCACGTTATATTTGGTGTTGTGGTTCTTGTGTTAATTTTGTTATGTTTCTTTATGCATTGATAAATATATATATTTGATAAGTAAGATCGCTGCTAAAACACTGGCTTCGCTGTGAATTCCCAGTAAGGGTTAAGCAAGTCACTGTTTGTTTATCTAACTGGGAAGATATATCTGTGAATGCCAAAGTACTGTGTTAATTGATTATAAGTTATTAAAGGCTAAAGGTACAGTAATATCCCTCTTCTGCTTGCAGAAACCTGATTCTGTGGCACCCCATAGCTGTTTCGGGTGAGACTGCAACCCGTTCGTAGGTTGTTGCCGAAAGGGCCAAAACTGTGGGTCTTTTGTTGGTGAAAAGTAAAAGGTCTAAAACCTGGGTCTGCCCTATTGCCCAACAAATTGGTTCCGTTGCCGGTTGAACTCAGTATCTGCTCAAGAGGGTTTTACATCGTACCTTGAGGGCTATGTTCTGGAAACCCTCCATGAAGGAAATTGGTGATTGGCTTGATGAGACTTATTTGAAATTCACCGAACAAGAGAACAAAGATCCGCGTCATAGTGCAAGCGACTTTTTACAAAGGTATGTTTTTTGTGATGCTTATGAAATTTTGTTTGGTAGTATCCACATATAGTTGCACCAGTGGTTATCCAGGTTGGCAGAGAGAAGGATGAAATTCCGAGAAGGTCAGTTTCCTGCTTGGACCTCCGCCAGAGTTAATATATTGAAAATGGTGAACAATGAGATATCTCGCGCTATTGATTTCTGGACGACACGAACTCTTGAAGCATTTGTGATGGAGTTCGCCATCGACACGAGCACTTCCTTTAGTGAAGCCAAGCGGCAGTTTTTCAAAGGCCCAAGGGGTAAGTTTTTGAATTTATTTAGTTTGAGAATTAAAATGCTATTAGCTGAAAAAGGTATATTGCTGATTGAGTCAGACTGTTAGATTTGGTATTACTAACCCATGTTTGCAAGTGAAAGTACCCTCGACGAGCAAAGCGGTCTGCTGCGAAGTGGAAAAAGGTACAAGAGATATTTTGGATCCTATTCCTTAGGGTAGGATACTGTGTCTTCCCCTGTAAATCCCACATATTCAAACCCTGAAGAAACCCCTTCGGTTGGAAACCCTCTGGTAACCCCGTAGTGCAGACCTGTTATCCCTGAAAATCCGTCGCAGTCTGAAAGTCACCCTAGCCCGAATATTCCTGTCACAGGTTAGTATACCCCAGTAAAATCCCCCCCGTCTACTTCCTGTCCCCCTCCCAACCCCCCTAGATCTACTATGGCCCACATGACTGATGATATTAAGCTCCCTGTTTTCAAAGGAACTGGATCAAAGGATCCAGAACAGTTCTGGTTTTTATGTGAAGCAATGTGGAATGCTAAGAACATTACAGATCCAGCTGCAAGAAGCACGCAGTTCATTACTTCTTTCAGGAAACGAGCTTTGACCTGGTTCATGAAATTCTCCAATACTCAGAGTCATGTCCTAGATGATATTAAAGCTGCAATAATTAAAGAGTTTAAGAAACCAAAATCAGAGTCGCAATGTATCACTGAATTGAAAGAGATTCAGCAGCAGCGTGACGAATCAGTATGGGACTTTGATCAGAGGTTCAAAGTTCTATTAGACCAAGTCAGTTTCACCATTGGACCTGCGCAACACAAGGAATGGTTCATTGCCACATTACTACCACATATCAGAATGCCACTCATGCAACAGAAGGTTGCTGACTAGCAAGAGGCTCTGGAAATCGCGATGAAGCTTGAGACCGCCCCTCTCGAAGATAATTCTGGTATCGCTCAAATCCAAGCGCAGTTGGCCGCAATGGCTCTAGAGCTTCGCAATATGAAGAAGGGAAAAACCGGTCGCGATGAGGTTTGGTGTACACAATGCCGCACGAAAGGTCATGACAAGGACCAGTGCCCTGTGGTGAGAAACTACCTGAATATTGGTGCGCCAAACCCGTTCAACCCTGTTGTCCTATATTGTGAAATCTATCGGGCAACTGGCCAGCATGGACCTGAAAAATGCTATCTGCTCCAAAGGTATGTACAAGTCCCCAAGAAACCCTACTGCAATTTATGTAAGTCAGTAGGACATAATGAAGATGAGTGTCGCAGTTATGACCTCATAAGAGAGCGCACCTATGACACCTATCGGGTACAAAATGAGGGACAGAGCAATGATGGCTATGGTTACCGTGGTGGTGCATCCGGTCGAGGTGCTGTTGGAGGTCGTGGTCATGGTGGTATGGCAGGAAGAGGCAGAGGCCAGGTTGTGTGTTACAACTGTAACCAAGCTGGGCATCTAGCTAGAGACTGTCGGAACGCCACTACGATATGTCGGTATTGTCTCGTAGTAGATCATGTGATCGAGCAATGCCCGCAGCTGATAGCTAAGATTCAGAAAAGAAACGGTGGCCCTGCTCAGAATATTCAGATGATTTCCGTCGAGAAAAGACCTGCCCTAGCCATTAATGTCGTCACACGGAGTGGAGCTACGACACACCTACAAAATACAGAGAAATAGCCTGACGAGGCTTGGGTTCGTAAGGCCCCCATGAAAGTCCCAACAATTGATATTGAAAGACAACAAGAGATAGTCATGGACGCCAAGCACGATTTTGTTGACCCTAGCACAGCAGTAGTACCCGCACAGCCACATCAATAGGAGTCATAGCCGCAAGACGCTTCGATGGATAAAGTAAGTACACTGTCCTCCTTTTTACAGAGCTGTATGAAACTCTTAAGGAATCAGAATGCTTTAAAGGAGCTACAAAAAGTTATTGCTGTCTGTGAACCTCAGAGAAGAGTTGATAAGAAGAAAACTGTTAATCGTGTCCGAAGAACTGGGAGGGAAATGAGATTGAATGCTCAGATAGGGGAGTATGATATGACTAATGTCATTCTGGACCTAGGATCAGAAGTCAATGTCCTAACCAAGCAAACCTAGGAGCAAATGGGGAAACTTGCCCTTGCCTGGCCCCCTATATAGTTGAGGTTAGCCAATCAACAAAGGATTGTGCCCCTAGGGAGATTCCCTAGTGTCCCAATAGATATTTATGGGGCCAATACTTTAGCAGACTTTGAAGTTATTGAGATCATTGATGACAACAATCCCTATCCAGCCCTGTTAGGAATTGAATGGGTGATGGAAAATGCTGCAGTCATTAACCTTAAGAAGAGACAGAGGACCTTCGAAGGGAAGGATTTGAGAGTCAAAATACCACGGGACCCTTCTCAAGGATAAAGGTACACAGAACCACTCACCGACGAAGCTCAGGATGTCCTAGACCATATTTATAATATCACAGCTAAGGAAGAAGATTATGTTGATCCCTCTGCTGAAGGTCTCATGGATTGGCAGTGCGATAGCTCCTGCATGATGGACTCAGATGATGGGTTAGAAAACTAGCATAATAGAATCTATGAACTACATGGACATAGATGTGCCAGAATTACCAAGTCTCTCAGATGGCTTGGTGTGCAGGTCAGAGTTCTCCCTAATGCTGATGGCTTGTCAGACCCAGAACAGCCCCTTGTACAATTCTCAGAACAGATACCAGAGTCACAGAAAATGGAGATTTTGGACTCTACGTTCATAACCACAGTATCCCGGTGGTGGAATGCCTATGAGATGTACACTCCTAGCTGGGTAGCTCGTCAGAAAACCCTTCACCTGAAAGTCAGGGATCTCTGACAGGAGGTGTGAAACCGGTTCGTTGGGCAAGATAGCCCACAGGCACACTTAGAGCAGTATTCTGAAGCATGGAAGCATGTACCTCGTGAAGAATGGGTACATTGGTTTGTACACACCCAGGCACCTGTAGCAAAGAACTGGTATGTGAAGATCGAGCTTCCTCATGTTAGTGTCTTTAGTGCCCAAGAAATAGCTGAGTACCAACCTGGGTTGACGGAACAAAAAGCGAAGGGAGCGAAGCTCACAGCTTGGTCGCAGAGTTTGCGACGATATGCCGAAGGTCAAAGTGGCACCGATGGCCCTTATTGTGATGCAGCTGCAGTTCTGGTTATGCCGAAGCACAAAAATGTGGCGCAATCCAAAAGCCGACTATTGGAACACTACCGATTTGGTGGTGCCGGTACTTTAATTGCCTTAATTACCTGTCCTAATGATATCCATGGAAATCTAGTGACGTGGAAACATGATCTCTATCAGATTTGGTGCCTTCAATGCATAGTTATGACGGATTTAATCGGTGGATTGTATAAGAAGACACCCAGACCTGGGGAAATCGCATTACGCATTTCCTTGAGTATCATAATTGAACATATGTCAGCTGATCGTGAACTTCAGGATCTATAGAGAGAATTTGAATAGACGAGTCTGCAGAGTTTTTTCACCAATCCTCTTGCCTCTGCACCCTGCGAAGAAACTTCCCCAGCGTCGTCCCAACCAATGTAGACATGATCTACCAAGAAGAAGTTTAAACCAGAAGTACGCTCTAATAGGAATGAAGATCGACACAAGCAATCAGGGCAAACATCAGAGGATCCTGAGATGAATCCATCGGGTTCCATGGCGGTCCCACCTGCAGAAGATGAGAACATTGCACCAAAGTGTCCACCGTATATTCCACTAGTTCGCCGAGGAGTTCAGCTATTGCGGCAGACAAAGAAGTTCACAATACACACCCCTTCATTGCCACAAGGTGTGCAGTTGGTCGAGACCATGACAGGGAAAATCAACCGGCTCAAGTATGTGGACCATGACACGAATGATCGTGGGAAGTTTCCACAGTTCGCACCTAGATGATACTTGCATTATGTCAACTATCCAGAGACTAATGCGACATTGCTGGAAGTAAAACAGTGGGCTACCGGCTTGGATCAAGCTGGCCTGCTGAAGATGCTTGATGTTCCCCATTTTGGTCGCAACACACAAGTGACCATAGTGGTCAAGCAACTGCTGGCATTAGTCCATGATGGCCACCTATGGATAGGTGATAAGAAAATCCCTATTAATGGTGAACTCATTCATAGGATCATAGCCTTACCAATTGCGGGGCCTAATCCGGCCACTGAATTTCCTTCAAAGCACGAAGATACGAAGCTCACACAAAGCATGAAGGAACGCTTCGGCCTGACGAAGGGAAAACGAGGGTATCACACTTTCACGATTCAACACCAGGAGATTCGCTTCGCAGCTGAGATTTTAGCATGCAAACTTATGCGGAAGTGCAGACCATATGAAGTGCCTGCTCCGGTTATCAGAATTGCTGCGAACTGTGCTGAAGGCTACAGTTATAACTGGGCAACGTATATCACGACGGAATTCCTTGAAGACATTCACGATGCACAGGAGAAAGGTAGGCCCTTTCACTATTCATGGTTAATAATCCTTATTTCCCTCATAGGATGGAAAGAACCTACCGAAGCACAGTTTGCTAATATACCTCTAGACCTTCCTGGCACAGTACGGTACGCATCTCTATGGGTTTCCCAGGATAAAACCCTACAACAAATGACAAACTATGTGTTTGCCTTTTATATGATGAGTATCTCGTATGAGATCAAAAAAAATCCTCGGCTTAGTAATGAGTTATTCTCTCAATATGATGGCGTAGCCCATTTCAGCGCCAACATGCATCATATCTTCATTCAGGCCCGCGCGGATCCAAAACATCAATGGTTTAAGTTACCATATGTAGTGACCAAATATGATATCCTCGTGGTAGTGCGACATTGGCTAGCTGAATGGTTGAAGGACGTAGGGACAAGAACCACCATTCTAGTTCCCCCAGTTACCCACCTGGGCCCAGGCCCTAGGCCCACACAGCAGCAGGACCCCCCCGAAGACAGTGAAGAACAAACTGAGTCGCAGCAGAGTGCAAGCGATCAGGGTGGAGATGATGGAAATGAAGACGAAGAAGAGGAATCGGTTAACACTGCTTCAGACCCTAATCGGTAGGATAAACGCAAGACGCCAGACCTAGAGGAAGTGAACAAACCCCAGCCTCGAAAGAAAATGAAGGCGTCGAAGAACAAGAATATTGACGAGGAGCCCCGCCTAACAAGTGAGGAGCTTGATCAGGCTCTATCAAAGTCCACAGAAGTTCTCACCAAGAAATGGTCAGAATTTGCAGTTACACATCTGAATGCCATCACTGGCATAGCAAAGCACATGTCGGAGTTGAAGGACTTAGTAGAAAAATCACTGACTGGCAATGCAACAACTAGCGCCCCAGTTAGCACACAGCTAGACCTAAGGAAATGTTCAGCCCGAGATAACAAAGGCCATGTGTCGAGTGCATCCCTCATATTAACGGATGCAGCATCCCGTTCAGAGATGAGTATGAAGGTTGGAATCAATTACACCAAGATGTCCATGACAGAGCTACACCTCTGTCAGTTAGCGATTATGAAGGAAATCCAGGCACGTGACCAGTATTCGCAAACGCAGTTGGAACATGCCATAAGTTAGCAGCAGGGTTTCGCAGCGCAGCTGGAGGCGGCGGAACAAATAAAGAGGGATGCAGAATGCAAACGAATCACACTGGTATGAGTTTTGGATGAGGCATGTTGAAGTCTTCCTGACTTCGATGTACAGTTGGTCGAGGAACCCGAACAAATATTAGTCAGGCTAAAAGACTACGCACAGCAGTCTCACAGTGAAATAGAGAAGCTCAAAGCAGAACATGAGGCTTAGATTTTGGAGCTTCAACTCCGTATCCACCCGGAAAGCCCACCATAAGTCAAGGAGCAACGCCAGGCAGACATTCAGGCCTCCGCCGCAAAACTATCAGATATTGCGAGCAGCGCAGCAAAGCTGCTAGATGACAGTGTTGAAGCCTGGACCACCCTGCAGGAACATCCAGAAGTCAGACAGCTGCAAGAAACCATCAGGCAACGGTAGACAGAGTTGGATGCAGTAAAAGTGGAAATTAAGACTCTGCCGCCTATGGGGAAAATGCTTAAGGTAAAGCGAAGCAACGAACTCCAGCAGGAAATTGAGTTGTGTAGGGCAAAAGCAAAAAAAGTAGAAAATTCTATGTAGCCACTTATCAGTGAAGCTTTCGAGTTGAGTACTGCTATGGACACCCAACTCAAGGTTCTAAGGGAATATGATGCATTTGCGCAAGAAAAGGCCAGCGAAGCGTCAGCTGCAGTATTACAGGAGTTGGTCGAAAAGGAGCAAGTAGCTGACAAAATCATGTGAGGCCTCAACAACCGGTACGCTATCTTTGTTGACAGAGTTCTCCTCCCAGAGGAGCAACAGAGTGTCCTGGGATGGGACACTAGTGAGTCTTAGGGGCCTGTTGGGGCTCCAACCTTAGCAGTCCTTGAGTGTGGTAACTCCGCGGTTTTTGTGAAAGTTTGTAAGCAGAGTTATGACTCAAAATAGTCTTAGGGGTGTCGGGGTTAAGAAAAATATCCCTTTTCGTAATAAACTCATGGTTTAAGCCCAAGGTTTAGGGTTCGGGGTGCCCATGGTTTAAGTCCATGGTTTTGTAATAGTGCGCTATATAAATAAGCACTCTTGTAAAGAAGAGAGGTTAGGCTTTTATGTATGAGGAATTGATGCGAAGCTAAGGCTATTTTTGTACGGAAAGGTTAAGTCCCAGCTGTGTGCATGGACGACCTCTGCAGCTGTGTGTGCAGAGGCCTGCAGCTGTGTGCGCGGCTTTAAGGACTTAAAGGGATCTGCAGCTAAGTGCACAGATCAGAACTGTGATTTTGTAAAGAGTTGAATAAAACGCAGTTCTGTGCACGTAGCCCCTACACTGGGGGTGAACCACATTATATCTGGTGTTGTGGTTCTTGTGTTAATTTTGTTATGTTTCTTTATGCATTGATAAATATATATATCTGATAAGTAAGATCGCTGCTGAAACACTAGCTTCGCTGTGAATTCCCGGTAAGGGTTAAGCAAGTCACTGTTTGTTTATCTAACTGCAAAGATATATCTGTGAATGCCGAAGTACTGTGTTAATTGATGATAAGTTATTAAAGGCTAAAGGTACAGTAATATCCCTCTTCTACTTGCAGAAACCTGATTCTGCGGCACCCCATAGTTGTTTCGGGTGAGACTGCAACCCGTTCGTAGGTTGTTGCTGAAAGGGCCAACACTGTGGGGTTTGCCCTATTTCCCAACAAAAATTCTTGAGTATGGAAATCGTCGGCGGAATTTAGTTGATTTCATCGATGAACTTTAGAGGATGGAGCTGTTTATGTGGCAGCTGACGTCAGAAGAAAATAGTTGTTTTGGCCACCGATGAATGATGTTGAAAGAAATTAGAGGATTGTGGGTCCTTCGTTGCGGCCATATAAGGGACTATTCCTCCAATGGACAACGGCCTTGATCGCCAATGCAATAGCGGCTAGTATACCCAATTGCCTATATGCCACAGTCCTCCGCATCGCTAATAAATGATAAAGGCCGGAAGCCAAGACATCTGAGGATCCGATATGGTGGAAAATTGTAGTTGTTGGATTGTCGCCGTTGCGGAAGCTTGAGAACTAGTTTCCTGACGAGTAGAGGATCCGATTGTCGATGATGGTTTTTGCAGCATCGATAAAGGGCTCAGAAGCTTAGATGGATGGGGATCTGGATTCCAAAACAACGGAAGACGCTAGCTATTTGACCGCCAATGAACAGTCCTTCGCATCACTGATGCAGCGCAAGGCTTAAGGGTTCTAATCACCAATAAAGTTTGGAAGGTTAGATGACTACGGGCCCGATATAGTGGAAGGAAATAGATGAACAGGCCGCCGATGAGCGTGGAGGAAACTAGAGCTTTTGGCTGCCGAAACGTCGGAAACTTAGTTGGAAACAGACCTGATAGGGAGAAGGAAATTTTGGGTTTTTCAAAGTGGAATTTCTCTCAGCAAATTCCAACTGTCTTTCAGTGGATTTTCAGTAGACTGCCAGTGGATTACAGGGATGAAAAGGAGGAGAATTCCAGGTGACCGAGATTGGCATTTCAAACCAGGATACATTTGGTAAAAAGCATCATTTTTGAAATGGTGTGGTTTTCACGCTTGAGGTCAGAATGAAGCATGTGGATAGGAGTTAGAAAGATTATCCAGCAGGGAACAAGGGAGAGTCACCAGAATTGAGAGTGGATCAGCAAAGTGCTAATCATTGCTTGAAAGAGAAATGTGCTACTGTCAATATGGACAAACCCGAGAATTGTATACCTAGAGGTAGCAAGACCATGAAGTCAAACCAGCTGTTGTGTGGAAGAGGAGTTCCATGAAAAGATGAGGGACTTGAAAAGGGAAATTTCCTTAAACCCTATCTTGCTAGTTATGATTACAAGTTTTATACATGAAATATATAAGGATATACCCTACATGCATAGGATATTACATGTTGGTAATAATAGTGAGAATTATACATTTATAATGGGCCACTAATGATAATTATTGCATTGGTGTTGGCATTAGTCGAGAGACCAACGACAACATGAACATGGCTGAATATGTTGCTGATGCTGACAAATGTGACTAGCAACCCTATGGATAAAGGGGTAAGGAAAAAATTCCAGAATCAAAAGTTGGTGAGCAAATTCTGCAGTCTCCTATAAAAGACAAACCAAACTGGTAATGTCAAGGGTATAAGCAGGACTCATGAAGGTAAGGGTTTAATTATCACAATTGCATGGAGTGGTAAAAGCAAGAAGTCTCATACCATGTGGGTATTTGAATTTTATCCTGCATTCATAGAGAAATGTGTCATGCATGTATTATGTTGTTATGAGCTTAGTAACCCAAGGAAAGTAAGCATTGATGATCTTGATTATAGTCATGCATCCTATATGAAGTAGTCATGGTTAGGCCATGCATGGTATGTTTGAATGCATAGTATTCCTGAGTCAATGCAAGGTAGCATTGAGTGGATATGCATTAAAAGAGTTTATAAATCTTGTAGTTATGCATTGAATGGATGCATATGAAGGGTGTGAGTAACTGATTAAGTAAGTATGGGTGCAAATGTTGTGATGCATTGCATGAATGCATTGAGATAGTGCATGTGATATTATGAATAACTAATGGCTGAAATGATGAATTGATGACAATTCTAGAACCATTTCAAGAGCTGTTATGAATGTAGGATAGTAAGTGCATGAAGAGAGTAATCATGATCAATTCGCTGTCGGAAATGCTCTATGGAAGAGCAAGGTGGTACAAATGATACGCTTGTGAAGTAAGGAGTATCTAAACATTTCATTTAATTGCATAAATGATGTGACTGTACTATGTAATTTAAAGTATGATAATGATTGCGTGAAGTAAATGGTTTTTGGTAATATTGATGTGATTAACAGCTGGAAGCAATTAAATTTTATAAATTCTGAAAATGCTTCAGCGATGGTTGCAACAATGAAAAGGTTATATGCATCCAGACTTACCAAGTGTTTGTCTGATTGAATTTCAGGTTTCGGGTAGATTGTTTGGAGCATGTCAATGAGAGTAAGACCATGACAAATGTCGGAATCTACCATGTGAAAGAGCCAAACCTTACGAGAAGAGTCTCATGGCTGTGAAAATAGTTTGTATGCATAATGAGTTGTTAAATTTGAATTTGTGAATTTCAGATTTGAGAAATTGCTGACAACTACTAATCACTAATGGCTGCATAAGATTGTGTCAGGAGGACGCATTGTAAGTGGGTATTCATGTTATGCTAGTAAGCATAAACTTATAATGGGCATAGTGGTTCTCCTTACAAGAGACCCACAATTGAGGATCACCTCATTGCCGAGCAATCAATTTCTGTAGTAAACAGAATTGCAAATTCTCATTGAATTTAATTACTAATGTCATTGCTTGGTTATGGAACAATCAAATTTGGATTGTAATATCAGATAATGATGGACTGTTTGGCTATCTAATGAATGTGCCAGGGGTACACACTACAGGAAGATCATGTGTGATGGCTTGCAAGAGCCAAACTTCATGGGAAGGTTTTCCCTTATCTTGGAAATGGGTTTCGGGTGAAACTCCATTGGACATTTTGGAAATGTCTCGTCTGCACTACATGTTCGATAAGCAACATGAGTGAGATGGTATAGGTTATGTCAGTAAGACATGTGTGGTTACGAAATGTCAAGAGGAATTGGGATGGCAAACCGAGGGACTGTCAACTCAGAGAAGGGATCCCCCTTTCCTCCTTAACGAAGGAATACTGCCTCGGCAAATGGATAAGTGTTATGTGACTCTAACTGAGAATATGCATGTCAAATGATTAAAATTCCATATGCAGAATATGTTTTGATTTTATTTCCATGATGACCGATTGCTTGAGTATGAATGGGGCCTACATGGCACACACCAAAAAAGGGTGCACACTTTTCTGATGCTGGATCATGGAAGGGTTTTTCAATATTGATTACACCCTAGGGAGTGGACGCACTCCTGGTGTCTCAATACTTGATAGTGAATAATGTGAAATGTGGTTACAGTTTTAGAGCAATAACGCTAATGAATATGATTATATTTCTTGTGTTGTCAAGCTAAACAGATGTAGTCTGGTGTTATACACTAAATGGAAAATGGCTTGAGCTCATCCTACCTTCTACTAAAGAGCACAGAGAAGGAGACATTCCTAAGGGACTGTCAACTCAGAGAAGGGAGTGGTCTCTTGTGTGATATGGGTAGTGGAAGTAGAACCCACTAATGGAAATGAAACCTGGAAATGGTCATTTATTGTTGATATAAGTGCATGTGTTATTGTTGATGTCCTGATAAACCCAACTGTGTTGTCTTGGCTGATGACTAGTTGTTGATATAAGTGTATTGTTGAGATAAATACAGGGGATTTGCTGACGGTCTGATAAACCCAACTGAAGGTTGGATTGACTATGCATGATATATATATATAAGGATGTTGTGAAGCATCTTGTGTGCTGACCTAACATCCAAGTCCATAGGCGATCCCAAGGCTTGCAAAGAGAAGCAGGATCCTATGTACCAACGAGGAAATGCACAATACAGATAAGTATTGGATGATTTTGCAATATCTTGCTTAAGAATATACATGTGTATATGATTTGGTTATGATGTTTTAATCTCTTGTTTTAGAGATAAAAACTGATGAGAATAAACTAAACATGTGAATCTATTCAATGTTTGAATATAGGTATTGCTGGGAATGAGGACTATGAGAGAATCCTAGGGGTGCATGAGGACATGTGACTGTCCTGAAGAGCTCAGAATGAGCAGTAATGAAAAAAAGGTGCTAGTGAGACTATGAAGGTCCTAGTAGCCGAGAAAACCATGCAGGGAGGCTCCATGGTTGACAGGTCTGAAATAGACCGGAGACACTAAGTGTCATGACCAAGAGGGATTGGTCCAGCATTCACAATGAAGTGAAAGAGGATGAGAGCATGAAAACCCACAGTGGTTGTGTGGGTTCCAGGATGGAACAAAACAAAGCAGGAAAAAAAAAAACTCTTGCTACTCTCTCTTGCCTTTTTTATTATATATATATATATATACTTATGCATTTTGAAAACAAAGGATTGTTGAATGCATGTATGACTGGAAATAGAATGTGTTTATTTGCATAAAGTAAATTATGAATGATGGAATAAGTTAATTCCCTGCCCAAGAATGGACATGAATGAGCTCATGTGCCTGTTGGGAAGGCATGAAAAATATGAAAGTATCCTTGATGAGACTTGGACTGTCATGCCGATTGGGCAACTAATTGACTGATATTAATGCCTATATTATGCTTGGTCTAATAGAATTTCAATGATGCATTTCACAGGTGATAAAGGTGAAATATAGTGGTGCACATTGATCATGGCAGCAGACTAAAAGCTGTTGGACTTGGCTGGAAGTCTCCTTCAAACGATTGCCAAGACCCAAGAGAATCTTCGAGAAATGCTCAAGATATAGAAAAGGCAGAATGAGATGAACCACAGATTTTGCAAGACTCTATTGGTTTGCAAAAGGAGGTAAAAATCATTCTGGGGGCAATCCATAAAGGCAAGGAAAGTGAATCAATGATGGGACATTTGTCCAAGAAATCCGTTAAGAAATGTTCTAGGCATGAAGACTCAAGGGAGATTGAGTAGGTAAAGATGAAGCAGCCAGCGAAATGTTGGAAATGTGGAGGACATCATTTACACCAGGACTGCCCAACGAGGGAAAATAAAGAGGTTAGCAACCACAAAGTTCCTAGACTTGGGGGTGAGCTAAAAGCTGAGAACCAGAAAGAGAAGCTCATGGAAGCTGAGGGGCTTAGTCCTGAAAGTTCAAGTAAATAATTGAACGTTGGATAGATCTGCAAAATTTTGAAATTTTGAATGTGCAAATGGTATATGTATTACTATGTATTGGAACACCGAGGACGGTGTTATTCCAAGGGGGAGGGGATTGTGATGTACCAGTTTTGACCCCGTTTGCATTAAAAGATACATGATGTATATATTGTAATTAATCATGGTGTGGAGCTAAAGGCCAAAGCCCCACCATCGATTTGGTTATGTCTGTTTTGGCAATAGGGATCATTGCCGATGGTATATCATGTTATCCGACACATTATAGTTGAGCATCATGTAAATATGCACATTAATTAAAATAAACCTATATCCAGCTACGACGGTACAACGTTAAATGAAAATGGCATGATTCCTAAGGTTAAGGGGGGGTTGTCTAACCCATGGGGGTCATTGGGAGTTTTCCATGTGTCAACCACCCATTTAAAATTTTGTTGTCTGTTAGTTGGGGGTAGTTATTGCTGAGTAGTGGTGGGTGTGGCAGGAATTTCAGTCCTTGCCCATGTGCCCACTCCACCAGTAGACTTTCCTCTTCACATCGCATGGGGTAGAAGAAAACTCACTCCACTCTCCCACGATCCCACTTCTTCGGAGGTTTTGGTCTTGCTCACTCTCACGCAGGGCGGTTCAGGTTTTTCCTCCCACAAAGATTCATTCTGTTCACTCTCCTCACACACTGCTTGGAGGATTTTCCCCCATTGTTTTTCTCAGTCCCATGCAAGGAGATCAGATTCCTCACACGCGCACCATTTTGGGAGATTCTCCATCGTTTCTACCCATCCTCATGTAGAGAGTCATCCTCTCACATTCTCACACACAGGAATTCGACGTTGTTTTTCCTCACACAGGGAGCTGGAGGAATCGTTGCTGTCACTCAGGATTTTCGAGTGCAGGAGCCATTCACGCTTGGGGCTGTGTGCCTATGTGTTCCATACCAGTTTCGGTGGTAGGTGTATGTCTCCTTCCCGATTGTGGCTGTGTATGTTGCCAATTGTGGTCTGCGTCTATGTCTTCCCATGTCCATGCTAGGAGTTTGGCTTCTTTCCCATTTGTGGACTGTAAAATGTTGCCATTATTTCAATATGAGTTTGGGGCTATTGTCTTCCCCTAGTTTTGGGTTGCTGTGTATGCAAGTACCTTTTTGGGTTGCTGCTGAGTTGTTTTGGCGACACTAGGGACAAGAACAACTCTGAGTCATCTTGTTGACTTGAGCTGAGTTCACCTTCTCATTTGGGGTTGTCACCCTGTTGTCTTCATATTCTTCACAGAGCTATGAATTGTTTGTTTTACTGCGGTATGCAGTGGTTGGTCTTTGGACAGTCGAGAGTAGGATTAGAGGCTGGGTATGCTTAAGAAACTGGTGTTTGGAGCCACTCATACAGAGTGAGACTACTGACTTTCTTCTCCACAAGCCCTGAAGAGTATTGGAAAGGGAAGTCAGGGCCTGAGGGACTGTGAAGCATAGAAAGGACAGATTCCCAGTGTCGGGTGTGTGGATGTCTTAGAAGTTAGGTTAACTCCGGTGTAGGCATCCTTATCTCTCCATTGATTCCACCAGCTTAGAATATACCCTTTCCTTGCTCCTTAACGACCTGATAAACCCTATTGTGTGGACTTGGATCATTTATGTACCTTGGCTAGGTGTAAGCCTGCTTTGAACCTCATTCCTTGAGGAATCATGCCTAGCTTGGGGGTGGCAGTGTTGCTGAGAGATTGATGAGCACGCTGGCCTATGGTTGGGTGGAACGTTGCGGCGACGTAACTGGTTGCGGGACGAATTCTTTTAAGATGAGTATTCTTGACTATTCCATCTCTGCATTTATATTTACTGATTAATGAATATGATGAACATGTGGTATGCTTGAATGAATGTATGTTTGCTTCCGCTATGTATATGAAGAATTATGCATCTTAGTATGTTTTATGTTTTAAGCTTTATATTTCAGCATTATATGCATGTTCATGTTCATGGGGCTATTTGCCCATATGTTTGGTGATAGTAGCATCCTCTTCACCGGTTGAGGGTTGGGGACATTACATTTTCCTTAACCAACAAGGGGGGAATACAAATTATTGAAAGATAAGAATAATAGTAAACTAAGTCATATGCTTTTATCCTACTACTACTTGAGTAAACTCAAAATTTCCCATGCAATCAACTCCTTAATTAATGGAAGATGCATCATTCCTCAGTAGAAATCAACATGCAATTTTGGTGGAGTAGCCCCCCCTTTAATAATTCCACCTTGTACTTCAAAAAATTGATATATCATGGTCTCTAATTCCTTCTCCAAGTGGTGACATATCATGAGAATTTTTTTCACTTGAGTAAACTATTTCATGTAATCAACTACTTGATTTGTGGAAGTTTTCCTCCCCCCAGTTAACTATAAATTTGCATGTTAATTTTGTGGGATTGATCCCCCTTGATTAATTCTACATTTCATCCATAATTTGGACCTATTATGCTCATTGATTCCTTCTTTAAGTGGTGGAATATCATGATAATAATTATGAGACATAATCCCTTAAATTTCTCAATCCTGGTTTTGTTGTCTAGTTAACTTGTTGAATAATATTGAAATAGATGTCATGACTTGATCTCCTTCACTTTTATTTAGATAACCTTTACCAATAACTTGATCGGAAATTAAGAATTATTTGAAAATATTAGTCTATTATATTTATCAAATAAATAAAAGGAATACACAATTAAAGCAAATATTACCAATCAAATGTCAAGATATTCAATTAACAAATATGCATAGGATTTAAGTAAAATTATCACAAATTCATCATTAATCACACGTACTTAATAGTTTTTATCTCCTTATTTATCACCATCATGGGCCAATTAAGGTTTCATTTTAAGGTCCCATCAGTCACTCTTCCCACCAACCTCACACATGCATTTAATGATGGGATTTAATTAGAAAAAGGAGGTGATTGGCCTATTTAAAGCACATGATAGAAATTGGATAAGTTATTAGGTCAACACTTGGAAATAGAGAATTTAAAATCACATAGGATCCCTTTCCTCTTTCCCTCTAGTTCTCTATACACAACCATCTTTGACCATTCGATTAGTTTTGCAACATAATATTTACATATATTCTGAGTTAGCATGACAAGCTAACCATACGGTCCAAATAAAAATGTTTTACATCATACATACCTTTTCATTCACTAATCAAAGCTTCGCCTTGAGCTTCGCACTAGGAATCCATACTAGCGTCTTTACATTTTCTTATCATTTTGATTTAATACATTCCAAGTCAAAACTAGGGGTATTTCAATCCCCTCCACCTTCGAATGACAGCATCCTTAGTGTTTACTCAAAATTAGAAAAAAAATGGATATGCATATCTCATGAAATCGTCCAACTCCCATGTAGCCTCACCGGTACCAAAGTGCGTCCATTGCATGTTGACTTGTATGATGTTTCAGTTTTAAAGAAATGTTACCTTCTTGTCTAGGATGCATAGTTTCTTGGTTTGGAACTCTCCCTTGAGTCCACTTGGATCGCATCCCAATCAATCACATGGTTAGGATCATGTGCATATTTATTAAGCAAAGAAACATGAAAA
Source organism: Pseudotsuga menziesii (assembly GCA_001517045.1). Taxonomy (NCBI): domain Eukaryota; kingdom Viridiplantae; phylum Streptophyta; class Pinopsida; order Pinales; family Pinaceae; genus Pseudotsuga; species Pseudotsuga menziesii. The sequence continues at coordinate 33,584 of LPNX010454636.1, forward strand.
AAATTATGAGCTCTATTGTTAGCAAGAAATACAATTCTATATGCAACTGACCTTGTCCTCTCAACTACTTCAAATATTCCAGAATATCTTGGTGATAGATTGGAACAACTTCCATTCTTCAAGGAACTCTTCCTTGGCCTCACTCGGAGGTAAACATGATTCCCTCCACTAAATTCCCTACGCACTTTGTTCTTGTCTGCATAGATTTTTATCTATCTTGAGTTGCCCTTAAATTTTGCTTAATCTTTGCAACCTCTTGTGCCATTTCCTCAAGTAATTTTGGCCCAAGTATAATTATGTTCATTGGATTTCCCCAAGTCTTTAGTGTTATACACTTTCTGCCATACAAAGATTCAAATAGACACATGTCCAATAATACTTGTTTCCCATTGTTATATGCAAACCCTACCAAGTGTATATAGTCTTTCCACTTGGATGATTTTCCCATCACATACATGTGAAGCATGTATTCAAGCACCTTATTTACTCTTTATGTTTTCTTGCATGTCTATGGATGGTAAAAAGTACTAAAGTTCAAATGTGTACCCAAATATGCCAAAAACAATTTTCAGATGAAGTGAAGTTGGTATCTCTGTCTAAAACTATTACTTTAAGAAAACCATGCAACCTAAAAATATCCTTCATAAAAATATTTTCAATGGAACCTCTTTATATGTGAGTTTAACTAATATGAAATGTGTTACTTTTGTTAACTTATCCACCAAATGCATACCCAAATATGCAAAAACAATTTTCATAAATTTGAAGTGAAGATGGTGTCCCTATCTGAAATTATTACTTTAGGAAACCCATGCAACCTGAAAATATCCTTTATGAAAATATTTACAATGGAATCCGGTTTATATGTGGATTTAACTAATATGAAACATGTTATTTTTTTAAATTTTCCACCACCACCATGATGGAGTCAATGTCTCTCATTGTTGTTGGAAACCTTGTAATAAAATGCATGGAAATCACTTCCCACTTTCATTCAGGAATTGACAAAGGTTGCAATAAAGTTGTTGGGTGTTGATGCTCAACATTCACTTTTAGGAAAGGGATGTTGTTCTAGACTAAGCCATCGTATCACTTTTTTTCTTCATGCAAGCACTCTTTTGATAACATCCCTTATGGAAATAGGTGTGTTTCATCTTCTCCTTTCCCTTCTTGTCCTTGTCCTTGCAAGGATTCAAACCCCCATCAAGAATCTTGGGTCTGCCTGGTTTCTTCTTATCTAGTTTTTTTGAATCCTTGGCTTTCTTCTTTCCTTTGGATGCATTCAAAACCCATGCAGCAAGATCTTGGTCCTTTCTTTTTTTGATGGTGCCAATATACATTAATAGCTTATCTTTCTCTTGGGACAAAGACTCCATGAAGCTTTCTAGTGATGGCATTCAACAATTTCGAATGGTTAGCTTGCCACAATAGAATGTGCTAACAAACACAAATTATTCTAGCCCTAGATTCAAAAGGATTGATAGTATGAGTTGCTCTTCCTTCTTCTTTATTCCACACTTCTTGAGTTTAAGCACCAAAGATTTGAATTTGGTGAAGAAATCCTGGATGGTCTCAAAATGCGTTCGGCTCAAGGTGATGAGATCATTTTCAACATGGTGACCCCTTAACTCATCAATATTCCAAAAGAGAGATTCGATCCTGAGACAAAATTCATTTGGGGCGGATACACTATTAACATGAAACAAAATTTCTCTCGAAATGCTGAGACATAGCATTCCAAAAGCTTCATCAAGTCTATTGAAGTATTTCAACTTCTCTACTGTAGAATTTGGTTCAACTTATGTCCCCATGGTAACCCTGTAGAGACCCTTGGATCTCAGTTGGATGACCATATCTGCCTTCCATTCGAGGTAATTGAATGGAGTCAGCAATACATGTGTTTTATCCATCTCTTCTTGTGCTAGTGGTGAGAATTTGTTGAAAGTTCCTACAAAAAAACACTCAAATCTATCTAGAAAATCCCTCAAATACAAATCAAAAACTATAGATTGATCTGCAAATCCAATCAGCTTTGATACCGCGTGATAATTTGATTCACATCTGCATCTAGGAGCATAAGATACTCTCATAGTTCGAATTAATTTGCAAAAACCAGCAAAACGCTTGAAAGAGTAACAAAATTACACACACATGTGAACACAATAGTAGATATTATTGAACTGTCTAACATCTAAATGTGTTTAGATCATAAATATATTACATTATGGATAAATCATAAGTCTTAGGAATCCATTTGGGAGTGTACATGTGTCATGGCAAGATTTGACCTCAATCCCCCCTAGGTGGACCAATCAGCACTAGAATCACCCCAAACAATCACGAACCATGGTGTGAATGTTAGTGAGGTGTTTTGGGGTATAAATTGGTCCAATATAGGCATGGGTGATAAATTATAGGTGTGGGAGTGGCTCAAGGAGGACAATAAGTGCACTAGGAGACCAAAATTGGACAAAAGAAAACACTAGCGCCCCTAGTCAAACCCAGATTCCTCAAAACAAGGAAGTAGCACTCCAAGGTATTAATGAGGGGGCACATGTTCTAGGTTTACCAAGATAGAGCGTTGGTGTGTGTGTGAATGGATCAAAATAATTAGTTCACCTCCTAAACCAACTTCCCTAAGCCTAAACCATAGCATAATGCATAGAAGAAAAATAAATTTAATCAGGTATAAACTAAGATACTAAGGATGGATTACTGTTATAACAAGAAGGATAACAAATGCAAAGAAACAAGTAGCTATGAAAATAAATACATCAAGGAAATAACTTGATATACTAACTAAGAAAGATGCTAAATGCAAAGAAACAAATGAACTACGAAAACCAAGAATGGATTGCTTAAAAATAGAATATCTTGGGATCCTACCCTTACAGATGCCCCCCCTATTCCTTCCCAGTATATAAATGTTCACTAGTTACTTTCAATATGATAAACTACTTGGGATTATCACTATTTAAGGAGTCTCATAATGCATGAGAAAGTATTTCCTTTGGGTTTTAGAGTTGTGAAGCAATCCATGCATCATACGCTCAGTTTAACTCCTTGTGAGAATTAAAATAGGAATTGAATAATTGTAACAGATAAAGTGTAGGAAATAACATGACACTAAGTAAATGCTGAAAGAAAATCATGTAACAGAAAACTACAAGAATGTTATAGTAACTACAAGAACATTACAGGAAACTAAAAGAGAGTCAAAACGAGTGGAAGAAAATGACATTAACTAAAATAAATGAAATTAAATACATGTAGGTGTTATCATTGCTTCGCTTGGTCATTACCAACGCAAGGAATATCCTGGAACCCCATTTAAGCAAGTATACTAAAGATGGAACAAAACTAGCTCTTATTTATTTAATAAAATGCCATTAAAATAGGGCGACAAACTACATCTTGATACAAATTTTCCTTAACCAACAAGGGTGGAATACAAATTATTGAAAGATAAGAATAATAATAAACTAAGTCATATGCTTTTATCCTACTACTACTTGAGTAAACTCAAAATTTCCCATGCAATCGACTCCTTAATTTATGGAAGATGCATCATTCTTCAGTAGAAATCAACATTCAATTTTGGTGGAGTAGCTCCCCCTTTAATAATTCCACCTTGTACTTCAATAACTTGATATATCATGGTCTCTAATTCCTTCTCCAAGTGGTGACATATCATGAGAAAGTTTTTCACTTGAGTAAACTATTTCATGTAATCAACTACTTGATTTGTGGAAGTTTTCCTCCCCCTAGTTAACTATAAATCTTCATGTTAATTTTGTGGGATTGATCCCCCTTGATTAATTCTACATTTCATCCATAATTTGGACCTATTATGCTCATTGATTCCTTCTTTAAGTGGTGGAATCTCTTGATAATAATTATGAGACATAATCCCTTAAATTTCTCAATCTTGGTTTTGTTGTCTAGTTAACTTGTTGAATAATATTGAACTAGATGTCATGACTTGATCTCCTCCACTTTTATTTAGATAACCTTTACCAATAACTCCACCGGAAATCAAGAATTATTTGAAAATATTAGTCTATTATATTTATCAAATAAATAAAAGGAATACACAATTAAAGCAAAGATTACTAATCAAATGTCAAGATATTCAGTTAACAAATATGCATATGATTTAAGTAAAATTATCACAAATTCATCATTAATCACATGTACTTAATAGTTTTTATCTCCTTATTTATCATCATTGTGGGCCAATTAAGGTGTCATTTTAAGGTCCCATCAGTCACTTCTCCCACCAACCTCACACATGCATTTAATGATGGGATTTAATTAGAAAAGGGAGGTAATTGGCCTATTTAAAACACATGATAGAAATTGGATGAGTTATTAGGTCAACACTTGGAAATAGAGAATTTAATATCACATAGGCTCCCTTTCCTCTTTCCTTCTAGTTCTCTTTACACAACCATCTTTGACCATTTAATTATTTTTGCAACATAATATTTACATCTATCCTGAGTTAGCATGACAAGCTAACCATACGGTCCAAATAAAAATGTTTTACACCATACATAGCTTGTCATTCACTAATCAAAGCTTGGCCTTGAGCTTCGCACTAGGAATCCATCCTAGCGTATTTACATTTTTTTATCATTTTGATTTAATACATTCCAAGTCAAAACTAGGGGTATTTCAATCCCCTCCACCTTCGAATGACACCATCCTTAGTGTTTACTAAAAATTAGAACAAAAATGGATATGCATATCTCATGAAATCGTCCAACTCCCATGTACCCTCACCGGTACCAAAGTGCTTCCATTGCACCTTGACTTGTATGATGTTTCAGTTTTAAAGAAATGTTACCTTCTTGTCTAGGATGCATAGTTGCTTGGTTTGGAACTCTCCCTTGAGTCCACTTGGATCACATCCCAATCAACCACATGGTTAGGATCATGTACATATTTCTTAAGCAAAGAAACATGAAAAAAATTATGAGCTCTATTGTTAGCAAGAAATACAATTCTATATGCAATTGACCTTGTCCTCTCAAGTACTTCAAATATTCCAGAATATCTTGGTGATAGATTGGCACAACTTCCATTATTCAAGGAACTCTTCCTTGGCCTCACTCGGAGGTAAACATGATTCCCTCCACTAAATTCCCTACGCACTTTGTTCTTGTCTGCATAGATTTTTATCTATCTTGACTTGCCTTTAAATTTTGCCTAATCTTTGCAACCTCTTGTTCCATTTCCTTAAGTAATTTTGGCCCAAGTATAATTATGTTCATTGTATTTCCTGAAGTCTTTAGTGTTATACACTTTATTCCATACAAATCTTCAAATGGACACATGCCCAATAATGCTCATTTCTCATTGTTATATGCAAACCCTACCAAGTGTAGATAGTCTTTCCACTTGGATGATTTTCCCATCACATACATGTGAAGCATGTCTTCAAGCACCTTATTTATTCTTATGTTTTCTTGCATGTCTATGGATGGTAAAAATTACTAAATTTCAAATGTGTACCCAAATATGCCAAAAACAATTTTCAGATGAAGTGAAGTTGGTATCCCTGTCTGAAATTATTACTTTAGGAAAACCATGCAACCTAAACATATCCTTCATAAAATTATTTTTAATGGAACCTCTTTATATGTAAGTTTAACTAATATGAAATGTGTTACTTTTGTTAACTTACCCACCAAATGCATACCCAAATATGCAAAAACAATTTTCATAAATTTGAAGTGAAGATGGTATCCCTATCTGAAATTATTACTTTAGGAAACCCATGCAACCTGAAAATATCCTTCATGAAAATATTTGCAATAGCATCCAGTTTATATGTGGATTTAACTAATATGAAACATGTTGTTTTTTTAACTTGTCCACCACCACCACGATGCATTCAATATCTCTCATTGTCATTGGAAACCTTGTAATAAAATCCATGGAAATCACTTCCCACTTTCATTCAAGAATTGACAAAGGTTGCAATAAACTTGTTGGGTGTTGATGCTCGAAACTCACTTGTTAACATTTCATACACTCGGAAATACATTCAACAATGTATTTTTTTATTTTTGACCAAAAATATTAGTTCCTATATCAATTGTTTTTTGGTATCCTAGGTGACCAAAATATGACATTTTATGGATTTCATCCATAACAATTATTCTCAAGTTTTCCACAATTGGAATATACCTTCTATTTTTATAGGTAATAAGTCCATCATCCTCCAAATCATATCCTTCATACCTATTTTTAAAATTTTGTTGCAAAATTGTATCTTTTATTTGCACATACAATTCATTTTCAGCAAGAGAGTCAACAACCTTTTTCCTCAAATATGATTGAAAAATTCTAATGGTTTCCACATGCATTATATGTATTTTTCTACTAAGTGCATCAACGAGTTTATTTTATTTTCCCTTTATGTGTTTGGTTTTAAAATCAAATTCACATAAGAATCCAACCATCTATATCACATGGCATTTAGTGTTGGCTTCTCAAATAAATATTTCATCCCATAGTACCGTGTCCTTAGCTCAAATTTTATGCTCATTAAATATTGACTCCACATCCTTAAATCATGTACTATGTAAGCAAGTTCTAAATCATGGCTAGCATACTTATGCTCAACCTCTTTCAACTTTCTTGACTCATAATATACAACATGGTTTTATTGCCTAAGAACTCTCCTACTCCATGTTTACATGCATATGTACACACCACAAAACCCTTTTCTAGATTTTCAATTTTTAGAATTGGAGCACTTTTGAGAAGCTTTCTTCACATTTCTATGTTTAGTAAAAAGTATTCCCTTCTTTTACAAAGAAGTGATTGGTAGTGAAACCTTAAAGACTCCTTCAATAAACCTACGGCAATAACTAAAAACACCCATAAAATATTTCATGTCCATCACATTCCTTGTAGTTGGCCAGTTCATAAGGGCTTTAATATTTCTGGATCCACCGATATTCCTTCCTCTAAAATACTGTGACCCAAAAAACGAATTTGCTTCTTATACAAATCACATTAAATTTCTTGGATTTGCATACAACTTATGATTCTTTAAAAATTGCAAAGTCATTCTCAAATGTTTTCCATGTTCTTATTCATTATTAGCATAAATAAGAATGTCATATGGAAAAACAAGAAAAAATTGGTCCAAATAGGCCTATTGAAAACTCTATTCATGAAACACATGAATGTATCTAGTGTATTAGTGAGACCAAATGGAACCACCACAAATTCACAATGTCCATACCTTGTTCTAAATATTGTCTTGTGAATGTCTTCTTCCTGTATTCTCACCATATGGTAACTAGACCTCAAGTCAATATTTGAAAAAACGTGTTCCTCTATCATTTGATAAAAAATATCAATTCAAGGTGAGAGGTAATTTTTATTATTGTAACAATGTTCCACTTCCTATAATCAATACATAACTTATGTGTTCCATATTTATTTTCCACAAATAGTACAGGTGCTCCCCATGCAGACACACTTGGCCTAATTCACTTTTTTCCAACACTTCTTGGATTTACATTTTCAATTATAATAATTTTGTTGCACTCATTGTGTAAGGTGTCTTAGGCACAAGTGCAACTCTTGGCGTAACATAAATTGCGAAATTAATGTCCCTCTTTGGAAGAAGTCCTAACAGTTCATTGAGGAAAACATCCTCGAATTCTTGTAATACATGGCAGTCCTCCAACTTGGGAATTTTAGTTTCTGATTTAACCAATACATGGGGTGCATACAATCAACAACATTTTGTACACAACTTATTCAGCTGCATGGTTGGAATCCACCTAATAGAAGTCACCTATGGAAATCCATTTACTACCCTTGGGTTTCCTTCCTCATTAATCCATTCAAAATTGTTGTTGTAGCAATCAAGTTTAACTTTTTGTGCTTCTAACTAGTTCATTCCAATAATAGTATCATATGAACCAAGTGGAAAATATTTAGATTTGCACAAGTGAACAGTCCATCCATTTCTAATGGATATTTCTCCACCATTTCACTAACTTTTATCTTGGTTCCAATGCCTAGTTGGACCAAACATGATTTACTATGTTTTGTTTTGTTAAAAGAAAAAAAAATCAACAGTTTTAGGAGTGACACAACTTTGAGTGGATCCAGGATCAATCAAAATAGAAATAGATTTATTATTAATCTTACCTTCAACCTCAACCACAATGTATTGATGATTTTTTTATGGTCCTCTAGTTCAACATAGATTCTAGAGATGGTCCTCACCACTTAACCCGCGATTTTAACTTCATGGATGTTGTGAACATACTTTGCACTCCCATTTTGATGTTGATATTTTATAAGAATATGGTCCTCTCTACATCCAAAACATTGAAGTGACTCTCTCGGTTCTCTTTCCTTCTCTCTCATCATCCTAGCTAGCTTAGTCACACCTTGTTGTGGATGTCTTTGTTGATTTCTAAAATGAGGAGGCTTGAACCTCTTCTTTATTTAGTCAAACTTTTCATTTTTTTTATCCTTCCATGACTTATGAAATTATAGCCTCCTTTGTATATCATAACAATACTTAGGACTCCTTATTGTCTCATTTAGAGTTTGAGGTTCATCACACTTAATCTTGTCTTTATATGATCGAGGTAGTCCACTTAGAAAATGTTAAATTTTGACTTTATCATCTCTGGTATACTTGACATATTTTAGCATCTCCAAGAATTTATTGGCATATTCTTCCATGGTCATTAATGTTCCCCAATTTCAGCTCATGAAATTATTTTATTTTATCATCATAGTACAGTTGACAGGTAGAACTAACCACTCATGTATGTAGAAGTATCTCGAAAAGGGTTCTTAAAAAATCCCACAATTCATTCGGTGTAGCTGCTTGTAATGCACCATCTCGCTATACAGCTATAGTGATATACACTCTATATCTAACTCACCATCGAAGATCTATCGAGACTATGAAACTAGGATTTAATGCATTATCCAAGCCCACAATCAATTACTTCAATATTTAAACAAATAAAAAGAACATCATTTGTTCTTTGAGCAACAAAAGATTTATTATAAAATAATCAATTTACCTTAAACAAAGATTAAACAACCCTACAAATTCAATTAGCAAGCCCAACAACCAATTAAAAATCCCGAAACTGAGTCCCAACGAGTTAAACTCGAATTCTCGACTCAAATAGTGTGACTCTGACTTATACAAAGTGATCCCAATCTTTCTGAATTCTGAAGTCGAAAGTCGGCATGGCCAAAACCATAATAGCACTACCAGCCCTTGACTTTCGATTTATGACATCAACATGTCAGAAGTCGGGAATCAACAACACCAAACCAACTTCACAACTAACGCCTATGACTTTTGATTCCTGACTTCGACATGTCAGCAGTAAGAAGTCGACATTGTCAAGGGGACTTAACACAAAAACACCTCCAACTTACCGATTTCAGTTTTTGCATACTCGATAGTCGTAGGTTGGCATGGTCAATGGGTATTAACAAAGAAACACCTTCGACATGTCGATTCTGACATCGACACAGTCGGTAGTCGGAGGTCAGCACCACAATATTTTAATAAATAATAAAATCAAATAATAGAGGAAAGATAACTTGATCATTTTTCTGAAATCGACCAAGGTATTAAAGATGGTTTTCCCTGCGTGATCCCTACTCTGGAATCCTAACAAAAGACATGTGTTAAACATTCCAATTGGCAACAAAACAAATCATTTAATGATATTTAAATCACAAGTCATGAGGAAAATTATCTAAGACAATAGGCATTCGGGTTGGAATCTTCCCTTTACAGGATTCGAACAACTCCTATCATTAATAGACTTCTCAATTTAATTAAAAGATCATTCAAGGAATTATAAAAAATCATCCCTCTGGCTTTGAACATTTCTATGGATTTCTTCCATGAGCTTTAGCTCATGCTAATCCATCAATCCATTCACCGGGATTCCAATCAATTTAGCATTCAAAAGCGCATAATCAACAAATTATAGGTGTAAATGATCACATACTGAAATCTTAACCACAAAAATTATTCAATCATGGGATATCTAAGGATTAATACTTTATCCAACAGTACCATACATGAAAGTATTCTTTCTCAATCATACAAGATGTAAGCAATTTTTCATAACAAAATAAATATAATTTATGAACAAGAATGAGTTAAAGCATAACACATTTTTATATCAGGAATGTAAACTCAGCCTTTGGAACTCATTAGATTACATTCCAATGTCCATTCTAGGAAAAATGTCAAACTATTATCATTATCATTTATTTACAGGCTTCATAGAAAATATTAAACAATCAAAAGACATGCCAACTTTTAGCATATTCAGCTTCATGGAATAATTAAGGATGAATTCATTTATTCCATAGCACCAATACTAAACGCAATTGCATACAAACAAGCATCTTATACACATTACATTCATAACCATACAAGCTTGTAAAACTCTAAGCACTAGAAATAGATTCACTTAATTAATTTGTTATACAGAAGTAATTTAATCCTTATGGACTTTGTTGGTTTCCCAACATCCATTTAAGCATGAATTATTCATACAATAAACACATGAATGAACCATTAACCTATGGAACATATTGGTAAGACAACCTATGTCCATATGAGATACAATTTAGTCAGTTAGTGTTCCTTCACATTTGTAAATTAAAAAAGTGATTAACAACACATACAGTTGTTTGTCCATTCATTTACAACCATTCAACCATGAATAACATTCATTCAACACAATATGCATTTGACATAAATGAGTATGTTCATTCACATTAAATCATCCTTAGATTCCTTTACTTATTTGTTTACAATGGATCACAATTGGCTTCATGGTTTCCAAGATCCACCCAACCATAGGTATCTGTCCATCCTATACTCTTTCAGCTCCCAAAGACCACCCCTGAGCTAAGACTCAAGCATTCACCATAGGCACTCACCCAACCAGGGTTTCTCTTAAGAATCCTCACTTGGAAAATAGGATTCTCTAGTTTTTCACTAAATCCATTCCAACTATGCAATCCCTTTCCTTAACATCATTCAAGCTATCACCATGGTGAAAACCCATCATTGCACCTACGCTTAAAAATTTGGTAAAGGAATTTCTTACACCTTTGTCGTATCACTGGTACAACCAAAGGAAAAAATAGGTATAGGAACTTCAATCAAAATGGTATAGAACCAGGATTTCATTCGCAAGGTCGCTCAACCCACCCACCTATCAATGTATGTAAGTTAATTTAGGTAATTTCCTCAGGTTCTGACTTGCTTCTGCAATCCAACTAGTAATCTAGTGAATTAATATTAACCCTATGTTTGGGTTCTGTTCTGGGCTCCGTGTTCTCTATGCATCCACAACAACCCTTCACCACTCAATTGGATTTCTTACTCTGCATAATTCATTAACTTTTTTATGCCCCACCTGTGCATCCTTGGTTCTGACTCGGGCTCAGTGTTTTCCATGCACCCACAACAACCTACCCACAAGGATACATACCACACAATTCGTTCCACCATTTCTCGCCTTCATTTCCTCTACAATCATGAACTACTTTATGTTCATTGCTCACTTTTCCTTCATATAATTCCTCTACAAACTTTGCATTCTTGTCCTCTACTCAACATACTGCATTCAACAATCACTGCACATGTTGTGCATGCTCTGTTTTCTACGCATGCATTCCTATGTTGCGTAATCTTTCTTGTTGAGTTGTGTTCCATTTTCCATCCCCTCTCTATGTTGCATTTCCTCACCTGGCTATCTTCGACCAAGCTTCACTCTCCTCCACCAACTTTGCATATGATCTTTTATTACATGCTGCACATGTCAATTTGTTAGCCCATCTCCACTTAATTCGTCATTAAATATTTAAAACAGATTTAAGGATTAACATTGGAAATAAGGGAAGGGTTTAATCCAAGGTTATAAATTATGCAAGGTAAAATGGGTTCATAACTTAGCTTCTCAGACTATATGAATCCCACCCCCTCTCACTTTCCTAGGTGAATACTTGAGTCCCCAATATTCAACATGTTTGTTGTGCCATTGGCAGCTTAATTTTATTATTAAAAACCGAATACAACATGAATTCTTCCTTAGTGGCACTCACAGTATTTTACAGAATTACATTTACAACACAGGGGTTGAGCCTAGGGGTGTTACAGTGCTTTTGACGGAAATAAGGGCTTCATTGCTGCTGAGTGAATGTTACTCCTTAAAAAGAGACTTTTTCATTAAGGTGAAGCTACATTCCTAAATAAAAAAACTAATCTAAAATAACCTAAAAGAAATACAAACTAATCTAGTCTATACAGAATGAAAAAAATATTTTTGATAGCTACATAAATTCTCTAATCTAACCTATTTCAGGAGAAAAGTTTTAAGACTAATTTGACTTATAAAATCAAAAATCTATTACTAATTCATAACAGTAATATCTTAAAGCTCAAATATGTTTCATAATAGAAATAATAATTAAAATATACAATGTTTATGCATTAGTTGAGCAAATGTTTATTCGACTGAATGAAGAAAAATTAAACACAAGCAACAAGCAAAACATTTTCTCATGGAATCTATATTCAACTGTAAAAATATCTTAAAAAAACAATTTATAAAATACAACTAATTACACAAAACAATTTATCTAATAGTGATCTTCGATCTTCTGATTATTCCTTCATAAATATACAACATATTCTCATACCAAAATCATCATACCAACTGAAGAATCAACTGATTGGCAACATCTCCAACACACATAGCAATATACAATAGAAACTACATAAATTGAGAAAGCATTTGTTTAGATTCTTAGGAGATCCCCTTTTGGCAGTTGAAATCTTGTTGTTTATATAGGTGATGAGAATTGATAACGACCGTCTAAACAACAGTGGTGACAATTAATTTGTTTAATTTCTTTATTGAACAGGCCATTCGAATTTAGCAAACTTTCAACCTTGCAGATTTATTTTTAGAAATATTTAAAGAGATTACCATATTCATAATCATATAT
>LPNX010454641.1:5040-19115 GCA_001517045.1 Pseudotsuga menziesii
ATAACAAAAGTTGGTGAGAAAATTCTGTAATCTCCTGCAAGGACCAACCAAATTGGTCATGTTAAGGGTGTAAGTACGACCCATGCAGGTAAGAGTTTGCTCATGAAAAATTCCATGGATTGGTACAGGAACCATTTCAAAGGTTTTTATAAATGCAGGATAGTCATGATCAATTGACTGCCAGAAATGCTCTATGGAAGAGCAAGGTGGTATGAATGATACGCCTGTGAAGTAAGGAGTATCTAAACACTTCATTTAATTGCATGAATGTTGTGACTATACCTTGCAATGTTAATGTAATAATGATTGCATGAAGTAAATGAGCTTTGATAATATTGATGTGACTAACCTTTGAAGTATTTGAATTTTATAAATTCTGAAAATGCTTCAGTGATGGTTGTAGCAATGAGATAGTATATGCATCCATACTTACCAAGTGTCTAGTTGATGGAAGCTCATGTTTCAGGTAGATTCTTTCGAGAATGGCATTGAGAGGTAAGACCCTGACCAATGCTGGAATCTACCATGTGAAAGAGCTTGTTAAATTTGAATTGGGAATTTCAAATATTGCTGACAACTACTAGTCACTATTGGCTTGTATAAGCTTGTGTTTGGATGTTGAAGCTTGTGTTTCAGGTAGATTATTTTAAGAACGGCATTGAGAGGTAAGGCCCTGACCTGACCAATGCTGGAATCTACCATGTAAAAGAGCTTGTTAGATTTGCATTATGAATTTCAAATTTAAGAAAATGCTGACCACTTATAGTCACCATTGGCTTGCACAAGATTGTGTTTGGTTGGTTGAAATTCATGTTTCAGGTAGATCATTTCAAACATGACAGTGAGAGGTAAGTCCCTGACCACTGCCAAAATCTACCATTTATGAGAAGAAGTCTCATGGTTGTGAAAATTAGTTGGTACGGGTTGTTAAATTTGAACTGTGGATTTCGGATTTAAGAGGTACTAACGGCTACTAACCATTGTGGCTTGTGTGAGATTGTGTCAGGAGGGACACATGGTAAGTGGGTATTCATGTTATAGTAAGCATAAAATTATAATGGGCATAGTAATGCTGCTTACAAGAGACCCACAAATGAGCAAGTCAATTTCTGTAGTAGAAAGAATTGCAAATTCTTATTGAATTTGATTGCTGATGTCATTGCTTGGTTATGGAATGATCAATTTGGATTGTAGTATCAGGTAATGACTGACTGTTTGGCTATTTGATGAATGTGTCAGGAGTACACACTGCAAGGAGACCATGTGTGATGGCCTGCAGAAGCCAAACTTCATGGGAAGGTTTTCCCTTATCTTGGAAACGGGGTTCGGGTGAAACTCCATTAGACATTTTGAAAATGTCTCATCTGCACTGCATGTTTGGTGATAACGTGAGTGAGATGGTTTGGATTATGTCCGTGAGACATGTGTGGATATGAAACGCAAACAGGAACAGGGATGGGGCCTTGGTTTGCTTAACCCCGGTGATTGGAAACCACACAGACAGAGCTAGAGGGCTGACTTTCTTCTCCACAACCCCGGGATAGCACTAGAAGGGAATGCAGGGCCTGAGGGACTGTGTAGCAGAGAAGGGACTGATTCCTTGTGCTGGGTGTGTGTGTGGGTGTTATAGAAGTCAGGCTAGTTCTGGTGTAGGTGTTCCTAGCTCTACCGCGAGCTCACCAGCTTAGCATTCAGTTTTTCCCAGTCCCTTGACGGTGCCTAACAGATACAAAGGCATACTGGGACGGCAAATGGATAAGTGTTCTGTAACCCTTGCTATGAATATGCATGTTTAATTATTAAATTCCATATGCAGAACATGTTTTGATTTATTTCCATGATGACTGATTGCCTGAGTATGAATAGGACCTACATGGCACACACCGGAAGAGAGTGCACACTTTTCCGATGTCGAGTCATGAAAGGGTTTTCAATATTAATTACACTCTGGGGAGTGGACGCACTCCTGGTGTCTCAATATTTGATAGTGAATGATATGAAATGTGATTACAGTTTTAGAGCAAAGATGCTAATGAGTTTGCTTGTATTGCTTGTATTGCTTGTGTTGACAGGCTAAAGGTAAAGGTAAATGGTTGATATAAGTGTATGTTGATATAAGTGTATGTTGGTATAAGTGTGTGGTGATATAAGTGTATGTGTCATTGTTGACATAAGTGTATGATGGGCTGTGATATGCCTAAGGATCCATAGTAGATCCTAGACCTGGAAATGGTCATGATAAAGTTCCAAGCCCAATTGACATGGTTATGTACTGGCTGGACATTAATTATTCGATGTTGAGGAGAAGCCTGCGTGCTGACCTAACATCTGAGTCCATAGGCGATCCCAAGGCTTGCAAAGCGAAGCAGGATCCTATGGGCGAACGAGGAAACGTACCATACAGATAAGTATTGGATTGTCTTGCTTATGAATATACATGTGTATATGGTTTGGTTATGATGTTTTAAGCTCTTGTTCTAGAGATGAAACTAATGAGAATAAACTAAACATGTGAATCTATTCAATGTTTGGATATAGGTATCGCTAGAGCGAGGACTATGAGAGCATCCTAGAGATGCATGGGGACATGTGACTGTCCTGGAAAGCTCAGGTTGAGTGGTAACGAAAAAGGTGCTAGTAAGACGGGGAAGTCCTAGCAGCCGAGACAAACCATGTGGAGAGACTCCATGGTTTAGAATTCTGGAATAGACCAAAGACACTAAGTGTCATGACCAAGAAAGATTGGTCCAGCATTCACGGTGAAGTGAAAGAGGCTGAGAGCATGAAAAGCCACTACGATGGCGAGGGTTCCAGGATGGAACAGAACAAAGAGGGGAAAATCTCTTACTGCTCTCTCTTGCCTTTTGATTATATATATACATATATATTGCATTGTGAAAACAAAATATTGTCGAATGCATGTATGATTGAGAATGAAATGTGTGTTTTTGCTTAAGCAAATTTGTGAATGCTGGAATAGTTAATTCCCTGCCCAGGAATGGACATGAATGAGCTCATGTGCCTGTTGGGGGAAGGCATGAAAGATATGAAAGCCTCATTGATGAGACTTGGACTGTCATGCCAAATTGGGTAATTAACTAACTGATTTTGATATCTATATTATGCTTGGTCTGATAGACTTTCAACGGTGCATTTCACAGGTGAATAAAGTGAAACCAGGTGGTGCACGTTGATTATGGCAGCAGATCAAAAATTGATGGACTTGGCTGGAAGTCTCCTTCAAGTGATTGCCAAGACCCAAGAGAATCTTGGGGAGATGCTCAGGATACAGAGAAGGCAGTGTGAAATGAACCACCGGATTTTGCAAGACTCTATTGGTTTGCAAAGGGAGGTGAAAAGCCTTCTGGGAGAAATCGGCAAAGGGAAGGAAGGTGGATCAGTAATGGGACAATTGTCCAAGCGACCCGATAATAAACGGTCCAGGCATGAAGGCTCAAAGGAAATTGAGCAGGTAAAGATGAAGCAGCTAGTGAGATGCTGGAGATGCGGAGGACATCATTTACGCCGGGACTGTCCAATGAGGGAACATGATGAAGGCGATAGCCACAAATTTCCTAGACTTCGGGATCAGCAAGAAGCTGAGGACCAGCAGGAAAAGTCCATGGAAGCCGAGAGGCTTGGTCTTGAACGTTCCAAGTAAATGATTGAACGTGGTATAGATCTGCAATTTGAAATTTTGAATTTTGATGTGCAATTGTATATGTATCGTATATATGTAATGGAACACCGAGGACGGTGTTATTCCAAGGGGATGGGTAATGTCATGTCCCCGGTTTCGACCCCGTTTGCATGATGTGTAAAATGTAATTAATCATGGTGAGGAGCTCAAGGCAAAATCCCCACCATCGATTTGGTTGTGTATGTGCGGCAATGGGGATATTTGCCGATGGTTTGTCGTGCTATCTGGCACGTTAATAATTTGACATCATGTAAACACGCGCATCAAATAAAACTAAAACCACAACCAGCTACGGCAGTGCACCGTTGAACGAAAAGGGCATGGTTCCAAAGGATAAGGGGTGGGGGATGTCAAACCTTGGTTATGGGGGAAAAACCCATGTTTTATTGCCTTGTTGTTTGTCAACCTCTTTAATGCTTCAGCTGGTGGTTGGGGGAGTTATTGCTGAAGTGGTGGTGGTTGTGGCAGGCTGTCAGCCTTACCCATTTTCCCACTCCACCCATGACTGTCCGTTCCTCTCCCTCACGCACTCATCCCTGGTCAGTTCTCACTCTCACCATGATTTTGGTCTGTCTTCTCCTCACGCAGAGGCTCTTGGCAGTTTTGGGTCTCACGCAGATGTTCTTCCTCTCTACGAGTTGCTGAGCACCCACGAATTGCAAATTCGCGTCCTCTCTATTTGCTGGGCATTCTCACGTAGAGAATTCTTTTCCTGTTTTTGGTCTCACGCACAGACTGGTTGGGGCGTTCTTTCCATGTGAGAGCCGTGCTCACTGTTTTGTTTGGGGCTGTTGTTTCCCCACGTTTTGCTGGCCGTGGTTTTAACCCACGTATTGGGTTGCTGTTGTTTTCATCCACGTTTTGTGGGCTGGGGTGCTCAAATTCGTTTTGGGTCATCGTTGATTCCCCATGAGCTTTGTTGGCTGTGGGTTCCAATTTCGTTTTGGACCACTGTGGATTGCTAAATTGTGGGCTGAGTTTCTGTGTTTTGGGACTGTGCATAGTTGCCATTGTTTTTACTTTGAAATTGGGTTGTTGCTGTTGTTTCCCTGGTTTGGGATGTTGTGGTTGAGTTGTTTTGGCCACGTTAGGGCCAAAACCAACTCTGGGTTGTCCCTTGGACTTGAGCTATGCTCCTCCATTGTTTGGGGCTGTTCCCTGTTGTTTATGACTTCTTCACAGAGCTGTGAAGGGATTGTTTGGCTGCTGGTATGCAGTGGTTGAACCTTGGACTGTGCTGGCTTCGCTTGTCTGTGGAAAGCCTGTGAAACCCAGCAGTGTTGGTTTTGTTGTTATGTGTCCCCTTGGCTATGTGTAAGCCTGCAATTGACCCTTAGTCCGGAGGAATCATGCCCAGCTCGGGGGTGGCAGCGTTGCTGAGAGATTGATGAGCACGCTGGCCTATGGTTGGGTGGAACGTTGCAGCGACGTAGCTGGTTGCGGATGAATTCTTCACCAAAAGATAAGTCTGCTGTTTATTCCATCTCTGCAAACTTGATATTAATGTTAAATGAACTATAATGAACATGGAGATTGCTGGAATGTGTGTGTTTGCTTCCGCTGTATGATTGAAGATAAATGCATCTGTGTATGCTTAATTCCAGCATTTGTTTTCTGTTTATGTTCATTGGGCATCTTACCCGGCTGTGTTGTTGTGTATGTCACGTCCTCTTCGCCGGTTGAGGGACAGGGATGTGACATTCTCCTTTATGGTTTCCTAGAGGAAAATCTTTGCGTCTATTGTCTCTTGTGATTGATTTTTGTCCATGTTATTTTCTCATATAAGATCCTAAGATAATACTGTATAATTGATAAAAGTCTAACATGGCATAAGAGCTAACCTGAGAAGAAGACACTGTGTAGCTACAGAAGTTAGTGTTCTTACTTTTTGGGTCTCTCTCCACAATCCATCAGCAAAAGGAGGCTAGGCTGACTCTCCATTGAAGGGCACATCTTTCTCTTGAAGCAAAATCTGATTCTGAGCATTTTTAATTTTTGACCTACTTCTACATCAGGAAATTAGGGCTTTTCACAGAAGAGGAATTTTTGAGTGATCCCAGCATAGGTTTACTCTCCTCCTCAAAATCGAATCTTACAGATCAAGATCAAATTTTTTGGTTGGGTAGAACTCTGGGAAATTCAAACCCTAATTTTCCCCGGAACCAGAAAACCAACACTACAGAAGATCTGCTCCAGATCCAGTTTCAGCTTCTCAAATTGGTAAGATCTAAATATTTTGTATTTACATTTGAGGTTCTCAGTTAAGATGCCTCATCACACCAAGCTGGATGAAAAGCTTGAGGGAGCTTATAACTTCTGAGCATGGAAATATAGGATCTCACTAGTCCTTGAAGAAAATGAGTTAGACTACTACATCAGTGGAGAGGTTCTAGTTCTAGAGGGAGATGAGGCTAAGGCCTTACACAAGAAGAAATTGGTCAAGGCCAAGAGGATTATTGTTGATTCAATCAAGGATCACATCATACCATAGGTTTCCTCCCTAAAGACACCTAAAGAGATGTTTGATGCTTTGACCAAGTTATTTGAAGGAAAGAACATAAATCAAAAGATGACCTTGAGAAATCAATTGAAGAATGTGAATATCCAAAATGCAGAGACCATACAGTCATACTTTACAAGGGTCTCCCAGATCAAAGAACAACTTGAAGGAGTAGATAAAGAAGTAGAGAATGCACAAATTGTGATGACTACCTTGAATGGTCTCCCTAGGTCATGGGACTCCTTCATTTAATGGATTTGTGCTAGAAGAAAGCTAGTCACCTTCAGTAGACTGTGGGAAGAATGCTCACAATAAGAAGCTCGAATAGTATTCCGAGAAGAAAAGATGGGAAGTGAAGATCAAGATCTCACAGTACACTCCAAGAAAATTAGGAGGGACTATCATCATCCCAAAGGTAAGCATTATCACCAGAAAGATAACCCTAGAAAATATAACAGAGAAAAAACTATATATATATGGTTTACATGTGATGAGAGAGGACACTTTGCAAGAGATTGTCCCAAGAATAAGAATGGATCTCACAAGAAGAAGGAAAACAAGAGAAGACATCATGCTCACACTATAGAGCATGATGAACCTACCAGAAAGAGAATCAAACAAGAAAGTGATGATTCTTCAAGTGATGAATAATATGTTTTGATTTCTGCCCTCACAGGAACTATCACACATGGAAGCAATGATTGGATTTTAGACAATGGGGATTCCAAGGACATGACGGGATTCAAGGAATCTCTTGTGAAACTATCTAAACATGAATCACCCCACAAATTAAAACTTGGGGATGACTACCAATATCCAATAAAAGGTAGCGGTGAATCCTCCTATAAGTTAGACTCTGGAAAGTCTATGAAGATGAAGGATGTCTACTAAAGAATAACCTTCTCTCCATCTCTGCATTAGATGCAAAAGGCATGGGGATTGCATTTGTAGATGGCCAAGTCCTTATGTGGCCAAAAGGAAATACTATACATGATGTAATACCTATTGGAGAGCAAGAGGGAGGCTTATACAAGCTAAAAGGCCAACCAGAACAAGACTTGGTCCATGACTTAGTAGAGAAAAATGAACTTTGGCATAGAAGGCTTGCACATGTGCGCTATAGGGCACTACCACTTCAAAGTAAAGTTGTTTAAGGTCTTACAAAAATATAGGCAAAGCATGAAGGTGTTTTCAAAGGATGTGTGAAAGGAAAGAACACAAAGAAGACATTTCCAAGTAGCGAGAGCAAGGCAAAAGGAATCTTGGAAATCATCCACTCCGATGTATGCGGTCCAATGTCATTCAGTTCATTGAGTGGGTATGTATACTATGTTTCTTTCATTGATGATTTTTCTAGGAATACATGGATATACTTCTTGAAAAACAAAGATGAAGGATTCAGTAAGTTCAAAGAATTCAAAGCATTGATCAAGAACCACATGGAAAATAAAATCAAGACCTTTCGATCAGACAATGGCAGAGAATTTACATAAAATGAATTCAAAGAATTATGCAGAGATTCAAGGATTAAGAGGGAGTTGATCACTCCATATAATCCACAACAGAATGGGGCTGCAAAAAGGAAGAATAGAACGATCGTGGAAGCTGCAAGGGAAATGCTTCATGATCAAGATCTTCCCATGCATCTATGGGTAGAAGCTGCTAGGACAGCTATGTATGTATAGAATCGTACTCAGCATAGAGTACTTGAGAACAATACACCTAAAGAAGTCTTCTCCGGAAAGAAACCAGAAGTCATTCATCTCAGAATATTTAGCTGTCCAGTGTACATGCACATTCCAAAAGAAAAGAGGACAAAGTTAGATCCTTCAGGGAAGGAGGGGATATTTGTGGGATATAGTGAAATATCGAAGGCTTATAGGATATACTTCCCAGGATCCAAGAATATCGACATCAGCAGAGACGTAACATTTGACGAAGACTCATCTTACATCAAATTCAGAAAGAGACCTGTTGAAGACCCTGAAGAAATAGAAGTACCCAGGATTCAAGATACAACTATGAATGATGCAACTCAAGATGAAGATCGAGAAATAGAAGAACCCTAGGAACCTGTAGATCCACCCCAAGAGAAGAATCCTCACAAGAGGAAACCTTCATGGGTATGAGAGGCTATCCAAGGTGCAGAAAGATATGGGGCTCAAGAAGAAATTTACAAAGAGAGGAAAAGAACTAGGTGCTGCTCCAGATATGTAGCCCTATTATGTGACATCATTGATAAAGAACCTTCCAACTATGAAGAAGCGGTAGAGAAGAAATAATGAAAGGATGCTATGATCAAGGAGTATCAGTTGATCATGAAGAATGATGTCTAGGATGTTGTCCCAAGACCAGAGGGGAAGTCTGTTGTGACTTCTAAGTGGATCTTCAAGATCAAGCATGCTACAGATGGAAATATAGAGAAATATAAAGCAATGATTTGTGGCTCGTGGCTTCCCCCAGAAAGCAAGAATAGATCATGAAGAAACATTTGCACCTGTATCCAGATACACTTCATCATATCAGTACTTTCTCTGGCTGTAGTAATGAAATGGAAGATACACCATATGGATGTCAATATTGCTTTCTTGAATGGTGTAGTGGAAGAGGAAGTATATGTGGAGCAACCACTCGATTTTGAGACACATGACAAGGAAACTCATGTGTGTAAATTAAAGAAATCCCTATACGGTTTGAAACAGGCACCCGAGACATGGTACAGCAGGATTGACAACTTCCTGAATAGTTTGGGCTTTACTAAGAGTAAAGTGGATTCCAACCTTTACTACAAGGTTGAAGAAGGGAACCCAGTGATACTCCTACTGTATGTAGATGACCTATTTGTAACAGGTGAGGATGGGTTGATTGTTGATACAAAGAAGAAGCTTGTTGCCGAGTTCGATATGAAATACTTGGGTATGATGCACTAATTTCTAGGCATGGAGGTGTGGCAGAATGCAAATGCAATATCCCTTAGACAAGGGAAGTATGTAGTAGAGATCCTGAAGAGGTTCGGGATGATGAACTGCAAGGCCATGACCACACCTATGGCATTGAACCTGAAGCTATTGAGCGATACTTGATTAGATTCGGTTGATGCTACGATGTATCGTCAGATGATTGGGTCCTTGATATACCTGACAAATACGAGACCAGATATTTGCTTTGCTGTGAACACATTGAGCCCATTCATGATGGATCCGACACATGTTCACCTGATTGCTACAAAGCATATTCTGAGGTACCTGAAGGGTACATTTAATTATGGGCTCAAGTATGAGGTGAATCACAAGATTAACCTGGAGGGTTATGTTGATTCATATTGGGAAGGTAGTTCCATTAATAGGAAGAGCACTTCGGGGTGTTGCTTCAGCATGGGATCGTGGTGTGATCTCTTGGTTTAGCAGGAAGCAATCCCGCGTGGCACTAAGTACAGTCAAAGCAGAGTATGTTGCAGCTTGTTCAACTAGTTATGAGGTAGTGTGGCTGAGGAAGCTACTATCTGATTTGGTTGATCTCCAGTTGGATGCTACTTGTATATATTGCGACAACAAGAGTTGTGTGAAGTTGTCGAAGAACCTGGTGTTCCATGACAATTCGAAGCATATCAAGATCAAATATCACTATATCAAGGATATGGTGCAAAGAGGAGCAGTGAAGCTCCAGTATGTTGCGACGGACGAGCAGATAACTGATGTGTTGACCAAGACATTGGCCAGAGTGAAGTTTGAGTACTTCAGGGAGAATCTTGGTGTTCTCCAGATCGAGGTTCCTTCCAAGGGGAAGTGATGAGTCCATGAGCCTTTCTGACATGGTGGAAGGTTGGGCCTCCCATGGTCAGATGTAAGTGCAGAGCCTTTCTGACATGGTGGCAGGTTGGGCCTACCATGATCAGATGTAAGTGCAAAGCCTTTCTGACATGGTGGCAGGTTGGGCCTACCATGATCAGATGTAAGTGCAAAGCCTTTCTGACATTGTGGCAAGCTAGACCTCCCATGGTTAGATGTAAGTGCAGAGCCTTACCAACATGGTGGCAGGATTGGCCTCCCATGGACGGATGTAAGTGCTAATCCTTTTTGACATGGTGGAAGGTTGGGCCTCCCATGGTTGGATGTGAGTGTTGGGCCTTTCTGACATGGTGGCAGGCTGAGCCTCCCATGGTCAGATATAAGTGTTGGACGATCCTTTCTGACATGGTGGCAGGTTGGGCCTCCAATGGTCAGATGTGAGTGCTGGGCCTTTCTGACATGGTGGCAAGTTGGACCTCCCATGGTCGGATATAAGCGTTGAAGAATATGAAGACCCACATGGAGGCTATGCCTACAACCAACATGAAAAAGGGTTGGCTATGTAGAACTTCCTATGACAAAAAGAATTGAGAGATGGCACCATTTGATTGAGATAGCAGAAGAAGTGATGATGATGATGATCCAGTGATGATATAGCTTTGATGATGATCCAATTATGATCCAACTTTGATGATGATCCATATTTGATCTAGTGACGAAGACTTGTGCTAATGAATTGTGTCAAGAAAATACCTTCCTAGTTAAGAGGGAGTGTTGATGTATTTGTAACTTTGGAATATATTCACTTGTATATTTCATATATTGTATTTCATTGGTCCCCGATGTTCCTATAGGGAGAATCATTAATGTAATTAAGTCATGTAAAGTCATAGAAGTTAACCCTCCTAGGTTATCGAGGCTCAAAATCCCTACAGTTTCAGGGCACTAGGGTTACTAGACTCTCCTAGAGAATTCATCCTTGGTAAGCGATTGTCAAGTCAGAAATTAGTATAAATAGAGAGTGATCCTCTCTATTTGGGATAAACACTCACCCAACAATAGCGCATAGGTGAGAGAGGAAGAGCTCACATAAGTGAGAGAGAGAGAACAGTTGTTGGAGATCATATTTATGTCTTTGGGTTTTGTTGCTGCCATTGGTGCTCATTCTATATCTGAGGAAGTTGTGAGCTTTTCTTCTTTATGGTTTCCCCAAGGAAAATCTTTGTGTCTATTGTATCTTGTGATTGATTGTTGTGCATGTTATTTTGGTAGATAAGATCCTAAGATAATACTATATAATTGATAAAAATCTAACATTTAGCAACCAACCTAGCCTTATACTTTATATATGAACCATCAGCAGCCACTTTGGCCCTATAGACCCACTTTCATTGCGCTAGTTTCCTCTTGGAGGGAAAGGGAACTGATTCCCAAGTCTCATTGTCTTGCAATGACTTGAACTCTTCTTGCATGGATTTTTTCCATATTGGGTCAAGTGATGCTTCCCTATATGTATGAGGATCATATACAACCATCATTAAGCACATATCAACAAGATTCAATTCACAAGTAGAGTAGGCGTTGTGAAATTGAGATCTAGTATTCCTAGAATCTAGTGGATCACCAACAAGATCCCCAACTGCTTCAATGGTTTTCTCATCCCACTTGGGCCAAATGGGTGAGTCATGATCTGAATGCATGTCATCATCATTATCATCAATATTAGAATTATAAAAATCAGAGAATGATTCATCACTCACTGTTGGGACTCAGAAATGTCACTTTTTCATCCACTTTATCTTCCGCTATTCTTCACATTTCATTGTCCCATTAACCTTTTATCATACCATTTCCATACATATATTTGGGTTTCACCTTATTGTTTCCACTTTATTTATTTTTAGTATTATAAGTGAATTTA
Source organism: Pseudotsuga menziesii (assembly GCA_001517045.1). Lineage (NCBI taxonomy): Eukaryota > Viridiplantae > Streptophyta > Pinopsida > Pinales > Pinaceae > Pseudotsuga > Pseudotsuga menziesii. Next base: position 16,950 of record LPNX010454641.1, read on the forward strand.
TGATTAAATATTAGAAAATTAACATGTTTTTCACTAATATCTCAAAGTATGGATGAGCTTTGTAATGTGTAGGAATATGTGAAGGATTAATTCAAAGAATATACTTCACATATATCTCCTCCACCATTTCAAGGAGATAGTTATGCAAAGAATATTCCAAGGAGAGGATCATGGAGATTTGGTTGAGAGACATGTGGAGGATTGGTGAGAGATATGTGGAGGATTTGAAGGGATCATATCTTGTAATAATAGGAAAGTAGTTGAGTGGTTGAGTGAATAGTGGATATCTCATTATGAGATGGTTATTTCCTTCATGTATAAAAGAGAGTGCTCTCTCTTCATTTCAATAATCTTAAATCCTAGATTATCTTATAATATCTTAGATCTTAGATTATCTTAGAGAATAGTAGATTGTAGAAGTTAGTCTTGACTTTGTAATATGGAGAAGGGAATTATTAGATTTTGTTCATAATATTGGTTTGGATGCTTTCATGATTTGTCATTGATTCTTGTAATGTAAATTAAGATTGCTTGATTGTTAATGTGAGCTCACATGTGTTGTCTTGTTGATCTTCATATGTTGTCTTTATTTTATACAATTTACTTTCAGCCATGTGTTTCATCTTCCTGCATTAGATTAGCAATTGCGTGTTTCAGCTTAAGGGGGGTTAGATTAGATTACTCTTAGTTTCAAGGGGGGTAGATTAGCTTAATTTTGCTTCAATCCTGCATATACTTTGCATGTGCTTCATAAGCCTACGAACCTTGGATTGACAAATTAAATGGCTGAGAAAATACTACAATGGAATTAAAACGACATTAATTCGGCCCCATCATTTTGGCGCCGTTGCCGGGGAAGCACGATGGATTGAAGTTAGTTTGATTAATTTTCTGCAAGTGTACACTAGAGTGTGAATTTCAATTTCTGCAATGAGCGAATTTCAATTTCTGCAAAGAGTGTTTCAATTCTGCAAGTGTGAATTTCAATTTCAGCAAGTGTGCTTTCTCGCAACTATGAAGAGTACTTGTTTTTTTCTTGTACAGAGTGTTTTTCTTAATTTATTTAAATTATTCATTTAGATTTGGGTGCTGTAAGAATCCCTTTTTCAAAATGATTTAACAATGAGTTTAAGCTTGGAACAGCTCACTCAGATCCTTGCAAAAGTAGGGATCTCTTCTTCTCACAAAGAAGAGATCCTGAAAGCAGCCGAGAGATTAATTACTCCTCCAAAAATGAACAAGGAATCAACATACGAAGAATCTTGTACATCTGAGGACGAACAATCATGCGAACAGGAGATCGAGGAGGACTACGAGGAATTGCAGCATGATCTGAGGAGTGAAAACTATGCCTACAAAAGCCCTATCGAACGATGGTTTCAAGCAAGTATGAGGTTAGAACAATTTAGTTTTTCTTTTTATTTAGTTAGATCATAGCCACAACAATTAAATTCGTTGATCTTTGTATATTGCCATTGTTCATTCACGGAATTGAAAGATAATATATTCCTATTACTATTGCGTGTATGGCTACATTAGCTATTTGATTACACGTAACTGTTTTCTAATTCCAAATTAGCATAGAGTAGGTAGGATTTTATTTCCTGTCTTTGCTTTCACCCAGAATAAGTATGCTATCCTCCGCGCTTCATGCAATCGCGAGGATTAGAAATAGGATGACTAAATTGATTTCGGGAAGAATTCTTATTGTTGACGAATGGAAAAAAAAAATCCTAATCTATTTTTCATCTCCAATTTGTTCCATTTACTCATAATTGTTTTTTTATTTGCAAAATAAGCTGTAACAGCTACAGCTGAAACACATAAGATGAAATGCAGCAGCTGAAACATAATGTCACACCTGTAATCTTCTCGTCAGATGGAATCGCAGCCATCTTTTTTCCTTCATCCTTCATCCTGTAGCTTTCTAAAAATTAACTCTGCCTAACCATTTATACAACCACAAAATTACACAGGTTTTATTTCGAAAATCATATCATTTTTAGGAGTTGCAGTTGTGGCTGCAACACACTGTGTAAGTCATTATAGGTACAAATTGCTTGAGTATATGTGGATGTATTCCATTATATATATATATATATATATATATATATGTATGTATATATATATGTATGTATATATATATGTATATATATATGTATGTAT
>LPNX010454641.1:20127-79740 GCA_001517045.1 Pseudotsuga menziesii
ATAGTCATGTTTTGGGAGACCTAATGGATGAATTCTCAAAACATATTTCTAATGCATACTCTCCTATCAATATAGTTTACAACACAATTTGAATCATTCAATTTCAATATCGTATGAAGGAGATATGCCCAGAATACTAACTACCTATCCTAAATCTGCACTCTGAAAACTCTGCTTTCTCAGCTGTTCATTGGCATATTTTACCCATCAATTATTCTTGTATTCAAAACCTGTTTCTATTGGAGATACCTAGATAAATCTATTTTCGTCTCCAATTGGAATCACATCAATCCATATTTTAACGAAAACTTTGTACTCAAAATAGTGACCGTTGATCTACGCTGAAACTCACAAACAACTTTAGGATGCAGGCAGTTACTCAGATTATATGACATACCATATCATAGAATTTTTAAAACCTGTTTCTACTAGAAGTATCCCTATGAATCCACTTTCTTTTTGCTTTTTAATCATTCAAATCAGGCGTGAAATGAAGAAGTTATTACCAAAACACTATTAGGTAGTCTACGCCAGCCACTACTTGTCAACAAGTAAAAAGTGAATTTGGCTTTGTTTATTTTTATTTCGATTTGTTTTATAAGCACTACTTGTTGTTTTGCATAATTATTGGATGAAGAGAGACTGCGTACCTCTCTTCTTCCATGATCTCATGTTTTATTGCAAGAAAGTGCTAGTTTTTTTTGCAGGTCCTCGAAAGATTGAAGAAGGTCAATACATGCACAAGTGATTCTTGAAGAAAAATTTATATGCCATATGGGAATACCCTCCAGATATTCAAGATTCAATATGTTCCAGTTGTTCCTTACCCAGAATAATACTTTTATGGATCGAGTACATAACAAATGAAGAATTGATGTGCAGACCATATGAAGACCAATGTTTCAGAAAGCCAAGTCCCATTGGTACCAAATCCTTCAAGAATACCTCACGATTATTATGCTCATTCACCAACACTACGACATTATTATGAGTACTTCAGGGAGAAGCTTGGTGTTTTACAGATCGAGGTTTCTTCCAAGGGGAAGTGATGAGTCCATGAGCCTTTCTGACATGGTGGCAGGTTGGGCCTCCCATGGTCAAATGTAAGTGCTGAGTCTTTCTGACATGGTGGAAGGTTGGGCCTCCCATGGTCAGATGTAAGTGTAGAGCCTTTCTGACACGGTGACAGTTTGGGCCTCCATGATCATATGTAAGTGCAAATACTTTCTGACATGGTGGTATGTTGGACCTCCCATGGTCAGATGTAAGTGCAGAGCCTTTTCGACATGATGGCAAGATTGGCCTCCCATGGTTGGATGTAAGTACTAATCCTTTTCAACATGCTGGAAGGTCAAGCCTCCTATGGTCGGATGTGAGTTTTGGGCCTTCATGACATGGTGGCAGGCTAGGCCTCCCATGGTCAAATATAAGTGCTGGATGATCCTTTATGACATGGTGGCAGGCTGGGCCTCCCATGGTTAGATGTGAGTGTTGGGCCTTTCTAACATGGTGGAAAGCTGGGCCTCCCATAATCAGATGTGAGTGTTGGGAGTGCCATTTTGACATGGATGATGGATGTGTTCATCCCATGGTTAGATATAAGTGTTGGGTAGGCCTTTTTGACATGGTGGAAGGCTGGGCCTCCCATGGTCGGATATAAGCGCTAAAGAAGATGAAGACCTACATGGAGGCTAGGCCTACAACCAACATGAAAAAGGGTTGGCTATGTATAACTTCCTATGACAGGAAGAATTTAGAGATAAAACCATTTGATTGAGATAGCAAAAGTAGCGATGATGATGATGATCTAGTGATGGTCTTGCTTTGATGATGATCCAGCTATGATCCAACTTTGATGATGATCCATATTTGATCCAGTGACGAAGCTTTGTGCTAATGAATTGTGTCAAGAGAATACCTTCCTAGTTAAGAGGGAGTGTTGATGTATTTGTAACTTTGGAATGTATTCACTCATATATTTCATATATTTTATTTCATTGGTCCCCGATGTTCCTATAGGGAGAATTATTAATGTAATCAAGTCATGTAAAGTCATAGAGGTTAACCCTCGTAGTTGATCAGGGGGCAAAGTCCACACAGTTTTGAGGCACTAGGGTTACTAGACTCTGCTAGAGAAGTCGGCTCTGGTAAGTAATTGTCAAGTCAGAAATTAGTATAAATAGAGAGTGAGCCTCTCTATTTGGGACAGACACTCACCCAACTATAGCGCATAGGGGAGAGAGGAAGAGCTCACACAAGTAAGAGAGAGAGAACAGTTGTTGGAGATCATATTTATGTCTTTGGGTTTTGCTGCTGCCATTGGTGCTCATTCTATCTATGAGGAAGTTGCGATATTTTCTCCTTTATGGTTTCCCCAAGGAAAATCTTTGTGTCTATTGTCTCTTGTGATTGATTGTTGTGCATGTTATTCTAGCAGATAAGATCCTAAGATAATACTGTCTAATTGATAAAAATATAACATTTAGCAACCAACCTAGCCTTACACTTTATATATGAACCATCAGCAACCACTTTGGTCCTATAGACCCACTTTCATTGCACTAGTTTCCTCTTGGAGGGAAAGGGACTTGATTCCCAAGTCTCATTGTCTTGCAATGACTTGAACTCTTCTTGCATGGATGTTTTCCATATTGGGTCAAGTGATGCATCCCTATATGTATGAGGATCGTATGCAACCATCATTAAGCACATTTCAACAAGATTCAATTCACAAGTAGAGTAGGCATAGTGAAATTGAGATCTAGTATTCCTAGAATCTAGTGGATCACCAGCAAGATCCCCAACTGCTTCAATGGTTTTCTCAACCCACTTGGGCCAAATGGGTGGGTCATGATATGAATGCATGGCATCATCATTATCATCAATATTAGAATTAGAAAAATCAAAGAATGATTCATCACTTACATCATCCTGGGGTGGAGGATTTGAGCATTCCCCTTGAGCTAGTTCGGTCTCTGGCATGAAGTCTTCTTCGAACTGTACACTCATTTCGATGAATTTTTTCTGAGATGAGGGATACCAGAGCTTGTATCCCTTTTCATATTCAGTATATCCAACCATAATGGACTCCTTTCTTTGATATTGCAAGGCCTTTCTCTTCTCGGGAGGAATCGTATCCCAATCCTTTGAGCCAAAAACCCTAAAATGAGAAACATTGGGCTTGTGACCACTCCAAGCCTCATATGGAGTTTTGCATCCAAATATTTGTGAGGATCTCTATTTTGTACATATGTAGCATAGTTAATGGCTTCATCCCATTTAATGTCTTCATCCCATATCTTAGGATTCAAATCCTTTGCTTCCATCATACAGGTTGCCATCTCCTTGAGATCCCTGTTCTTGTGCTCCACAACACCATTTTGTTGTTGTGTGTAGGGAACCAATGATGTATTTGGATGCCAGATTATTCACAAAGATACTGCAAACTCTTTTTCACATACTCCTTTCCATTTTCAGTCCTAAGTACCTTTATCTTGTTCCCACATGCATTCTCATTCAAAGCTTTCCAAACTTTGAGTCTCAAAAACTTCAGATTTTAGTTTGAGAAAATACCCCTAACAGTACCTTAAGAAATCATCTATGAAGGTCAACACATACCTTGATTTCTTATAAGAGGGTGTGGGAAGAGGCCCTATGAGATCTAAATGAACCAAATCAAGCACTTGGACAACTCTCCCTTTCCTTTCCTTTCTCATACCTGTGCTCAACATGCTTTCCCACTACACATCCTTTGCATGTGCCATTGGAGAACTTGATAGATGGAATCCCTTCCACCATGCCTTCTTTGATCAATGACTAAAAGTACCTATAGTTCATATTACCATATCTATTATGCCACAACTTTATTCTATCATTTGCATGGGACAGGAGTGCATTCCTTTGAGAGTAGGGGAGGAAGTGAGAGAATTTGTACATTCTCGAATCATGGTCAGCATAACCCACTGCCACCACTTAGCCTGTAGATATTTCTGATATCTCCAGTGCATTTGGAGTAAATTTTACTCTCTTGGCTTCACCAGTGTGTGCCATTTGATACATTGAGAGTAGGTTTTCTTCTAGATTAGGAAAAAATAACACATTGTTGAAGTTCCCATGTTCAAGATCAATCCTGCCAATCCCTTTGGCTTGGGTTTTTGAATCATCACCCATAAGAATGGATGGACCATTGTAAGGATGCAGGGCCAAGAAGGAATTTTACATGGATTCCATGTTCCTGGAGGCACCTGAATATATGATGAAGGAAGACGAGCTTGAAGAACCTGCAACCAAGGCATGACACTTATCTTTGTTGTTTGAGCTTGAACCTCCCTCTTTCTTCCTTGCACCTTCTAGTAGAGGGATATTGTTCTTATCAAGTAGTCACACCATCATGTCAATAGTCTTATTCATGCATGCACTCTTTGGATTCCAACCCTTGTAACAGTAAGTGCATTTGGTATTCTTTTGATTCTTCATGTCTTTTTCCACGGTAGGATTCGAAACCCCATCTGAATATTTGGGATTCTCCCACTTCTTCTGCTATTGCTGCTTTGAATCTATGGATTTCTTCTTGCCTTTGGATGGATTCGAAACTCTTACAACAAGGCCTTGACCCTTACTAGATTTGAAGGCACCCATTTGTATGAGCTTGTCTTTCTCTTGAGTCGGTGACTCCATAAAGTCTTCCAAAGATGGAACCCCCCAAGTTTGATTTGTGAGCTTGCTAGAGTGGAATTTTGACACAAACACTAAATACTTGGGCCCTAGCTTCGAAAGTATGGACAAGATCAGTTGCTCCTCTTTATGTTCTCTTCCACATTGTTTCAGTTGAAGCACCAATGATTTGAACTTGGTGAAGAAATATTGGGTTGTCTCAAAGTAAGTTGGGATCAGTGAGATCAACTCATTTTCGAGTCAATGGCCTCTCATCTCATCAATCTTCCCAAAAAAATACCTCAATCTTGATCCATACTTCGTTGGGAGTTGTCATACTATCTAGCATACATGTTCAACATGCTTATCCTAAACAAATCAGATAAGCATACTCCTTGTTTCAAGGAATGGCATATCCTTCCAAGACTCAAAATTAGTTATGACTCCCTCAATTAAGAGGAACAAAAAATAATTTTAGATATTTCATTTTTCCATAGGAGAGAGAAAGGATAGGTGGGTAAGAACATGGGGTGAATTGGTGGATTCAAACTCTAGAAAATAGGTTCCTTGTAAATGCGAAAAGTAGAAAAAGGACGAGAATGCATGATCACCTTAAATACATCGGTAAAAATATCATTGAGGAAATATAAATCCCCCGTAATATTTGGCAATTGATTCACTACAAGGAGAACCCCTTGTAGCAAAGGTTTTTGTGGAACTTCCCTCGAAAAAATTTCCCTTCTCTATTTATTGAGGATATCGATAATAGAGGAGGCTTGTCAAAGGTTTTTGCAGTGGTTTTCAAAACGATGTGCTTAAAATGGATAAAATATACCATTGCACTTAGATATAATATAAAGCATCGGTGTGTAAAACAGAAGGTGTACTGAAAACATTTATGATTATAAAATACTAAATTATCATTTTTTAAATTAAAAAATAAAAATATATATTGGTTCTATATAAAAAACATAGAGCACTAGTGCTCATTGAAACGGTGCACCAGTCAAGTTAAAACATATCGTTTTTTAATTAAAAATAATAATAACCACACCAATGTGATATCGATAATAATGCATCGGTGCTTACCAATTAACAAGCATCAATAGTTGTTATTATTATAAAAATGATAAATATGCTTTCTATTTTAAAAAAAACTAAATGCATATTAGTGCTCCATAATACTTAGGAGGTACTGATGGGATTTTAATGATGCATCAGATCATGTTAGAAAACTTTATTATTTAATAAAAAGAGTTAATTTAACAAAACCAAAAACTTTATTGACCTGCCAAAATGCATAGATGCGCATAAAACTAACAAACGTGTCATTGCATATCATGTAAGTAGCATCGATAACTGTTATTGTTACAAAATTCTAAATATCTTTTTTTTAAATATACATACTAATTCTCCAATAAAAATAAAACACACAAGTGCTTGTTATAATAGTGGAAGCGATATAGACATACCAATTTGTAATTCAATAAAAAGATTTAATTAAAAAAATATTTATCGGCGCCCTTTAATAAGCCTAATTACTCCAATGTGTATGAACAATAAGTGTGTCGTAAAACATTAAACTAATTTAATATTACTACAACTATAAAATTGACCGGGGCTATGTAAATAATAACATGCATAAGTGTAATACAATTCAAAACATGCTATCGTTAATCATCCTTCTGCGTTAGATTAATTTAATAATGCCCTAGTCTGTTTACTTGTCATGGGGCACACCATCGTAGGGTAAAATAAAAATAAAAAATTACTAAACCGAATATCATTTTTTCACTTCCTTCATTCTTCCAACCACTCACACAAGCACCAATGCTCATAGTCCCAATACAACGTCCTTGCTTTCAATGATCTAAAATGTGTATTTCTCATGTTTGATATATTTGTAGGTCAAGAATCCATCCAATTTAATATTTGCAAAACTAGTCATTTTTCCTCTAGTATGGGAAACCATGCCTCCTCAACCAAAAAGAGATCATGTAAATTCTTTGTTATGTCCTTATTTTTAATTTCACCAAATTAAACTTCACAATTCACCTGAAATTCAACTTTTTTTCATTTTTTTTGAAATTTGCAGAGTGTGGTTCACTAGTTTGGCTTACACCAGAACCTAACCAATAATGCATTCTATTATACACAAATAAAATTATGTGATGTGTACCCTTTACTGCGTTGTAATCAGTGAAACAAAAAAACTACTATATTGTCAACAATGCACATAATCAACTGCATCTCTCATTTAAATATTTACTTAAAATAAGTCACCCATGGGTGCATTTTCTCAAAACATTAACACTGGTGCATATTCTATTTTTTTATGATGCACCAATCATAATGCATCTTTTATGATGCTCCATTAGCACTGCAACATGAAAAAAATAACGCATCATTAATGGTGCACACGAGAAAACACACCAAATGTTTAAAAATTTCTAGGAATTCGTTGTGTATGATCAACACATTAGCACTAGTGCACCGTATAATTGTACAGGAAGAACCGACCATAGTTCATATTTAATGATGCACCATTGCCCATTCTCATCGTAAACTAGCACACTATTTATGATGCTCACCTTAGAACGCACAGATAGGTTTACAAATTTGTAAGAAAAATGATCAAACCCATGCATCATTTTAAATAATTCACACCTGTGCATTCTTCCATTGTACAAGAAGCACTATTGATGGTGCATATTTTTTGGCCCTCCCTTACCGGTGTGATATAAATCACATAACACACCATCGACAATGCACCATATAAATTGCACTAGTGTTAACATTTAATAAAAAATTAGCAAACATGTGGGTGTGGTGCGTCCTATAATTTTAGAGGAAGGACCTGTAATGGTGCATCTTTAATGAAACATAGTCATCAATGTGATATAGAAATAGTATGTACCATCAACGGTGCCCACTACTAAATTTTTTATTGAAATAATAGTGTACATTAGTGCGTTTAATAGTCACATAATTCACCATTGACGATGCACACCATAAATGCATCGAACACTTTCAAAAATTATGACAAAAAATTTGAGCAAATTGATGCAATATAAATAATGAAGGCACCTTTTACGATGCATCATTATCACTAGTGCATCCTGATAATATACACGAATCACTAATGATCAATGGTGTGTTTTAGTGTGGAGCACAGCTATGCCAATATTTATGGACCATCGCAATAGATGTGGTTCTATTGTTTTATGATTATGCACCATGTATGGTGTGTTACAGGATATGTGCACTAGTGCACCACTTTAAAGAAATCATCGTTCTTGTTTTAGTGCATTAATGGTTCTGATATTGAGCATTGGACATGGTGTGCACAAATTATAATAAGCACAGTGGTTACCTGATCACCTTATTTATGCACTCAAAAATTAATATAAGATTTTGATAAATACAAAATGTTTATATATATATATATATATATATGCATGTGTTTAATAATTTGAATTTATTTTATCTATATAAATGTTCCTAAAAATAATTGTATGTAAATAATAGATGACGATGATGAGTGCATTAGCAACAATAGTATCAACAAGTTGACACATACACTTGTACATGAGTGGGAGGCTATGGAGAGGGAGAACAAGATGCTCCCTTTCCTTATTATAATTCAAAATTCATCGCTTTTGAGGAGTGTGTACTTTCTCAAGTTTTATGAGGAGTATACATCCCTCAGGCATTTTTTTTTTGTTTTTACTGTAATTGATATGTTGATGGGATCATGCTAGATGGGCATTGAAGGTTGGCCCCAATCTGTCGTATCAAACCATAGAGGAGGATTTTATATTTTCACCAAGATGTCCTAGAGGGGGGAGGTTTGGACTCAATTCCCTAACCTACCACCCAACATCACAAGAGAGATCTAGATTACAATATTGGTGCAAAGATATATTAGTTAGGACATTCTTCAGGAAAAGGACTTTTAGGTTGCTGGTGGCTAGCTCCAGATACATGCATTTGGTGCAAAGGAGGTTATGGGTCTATCCATTATTGTGCCACTATTGGAACACTATACATATTATGTCTAATTCATTAGTTTCCATTTGATATAATATGTAGATAGTTTAGTTCAGAGGCCTTGATTGATTAGGTGGTTAGAGATATTTTTATAATAGTTTTGTTTTTCTTTGGACCGTTCTTGGATTGTTTTTGATGGGGGAGTATATTTTTGTTTTCATTAGAGATGTTTACTTTGGTTTTTGAGAGGCTTCATGCCATTACATCATATTACCTCGCATACCTCCTAGGCCTATTATGATTGATGTGCATATGCACATGTGGGGGCAATTGTTACCCAAGAGGGGCTAGTCAAAGTGGTCATGTATTCTGGTTGGTAGAGAGATATGTGATTTCTTGGATAGAGAGAAAAATCATATCCTTGATATTATAGAGTACCCATATGCAAGGATGTATTTAGAGGATTTTTTAACCTCCTATTTATTATAGATGAGCCACTAGTAGTGATAGATGTAACATTATCATTACGCTTTGATAAATCTAATTACATTTTTTGTTTTATTTATTGCACATGCAATTTATTGTATCATTTTGTTTCGGTGATTTGATTATCTTTGTCTAGTACTTTGCAAATATCAAGAGATATGTTTAGGAAATACCTCCCCAATAAGATGAGGTGATGGAGGATGCACTCCAATAACCACCTATATAGAGACCTCATGTTCCCCGTAATTCAAACCACAAAGTCCATACTGAGGTGGCAGATAGCATTTGTGGTTTGATTGCTAAAAACAACCTGGAACTTGTAAATGTCAGATAGACATTAAGAGTTCCATAGTTATCATCTATATGAGAGACCCTTCCTCATGACATGAAATCACTTATGTGTCATGTTGTCGGTTCCCTCAAACTCATCAAGAGGTTGAGGAATGGTGCTCATTCCTCCTCATCTACCTCATCTTCTGATAATGATGTGCTTGATCCTCCACCACCTCCACCACCTAGACCTAATCCTCCACCACCTACTCCTCCACCACATGTTCCTTCACCACCTAGTCCTCCACTGCATGATGCTCCATGATCACATATTCCTCCACCATCCATCAATTCACTTTATTATCTTCGTCATCCTCCTCCTCCTTGACATGTGTTGGCATATTCACCATCCACGGATATGCCTCCTCCTCCTCCTCCTCCACATGCATCATCAGGTACACTATCCACCGATCCTCCTCCTCCTCCACTTGTTTTAGTAGTTGTTGATCCACTTGTACTGCTAGTTGTAGCGATACTATTTTCTACACCTACTGCAATAGCATTTGATGTTGTATAGACATTATGGTCACATCAAGTGATATGGATCCTACTGGAGAGATTTATCATACCTTACGTTCTTTATTGTTTTCTAAGATGGGTATTGATAAACCCTCTACCTCTAGTAATGGACCTACTAACACCTCTGGTTTTGGCATTGGACCTAGCTAGGAGTGGTACTTGGCATGTATATTGATTTATATATATTTATGTTTATTGATTTTGATGAGATGTCAATTCGACATGTGTGTGTGTGTGTATCACTTATGTATGTTATGTTTTTTCATATCATGTTGAGGTTGTTGTCATTAAATTATTTATTTGTTTTTTTAAATTAAAGCTGAGATGTATCACTCATTTAAATTTAGAGCTTCCATATAATGTTTAACTTTAGTTTTACAAAATCATTTAATTTGGATTGTGATTGTGAATACTTATAACCGTTAATGGTGTATAATGTTTAATTCTTCATGAAGGTGAATGGTTTATTGTCCATAAAGATACAATATGTTAATTAAACATGTTTACAAGCCTGATTAAATGATTATATGAATCATTGCATAATTTGATTAGTTTTTAAATCAAACTATTCTATTAATGATATTTCATAAATTTATTCGTAATTATTTTTATTTGATATATATATATATATATATATATATATATATATATATATATTGTAGGATAGTTGAATATAAGAAAGAAACTATTCCTCTANGCATATTAAATCATGAAAACAATCCCAACCCATTTTTTATTAATTTATTAAACATTTTTGTGAAATCATGAAAATAATTATATATTTTTATATTAAATATAAAATTTTAAAAAAATACATTGAACTAAAGTGATCTAGATATTAGTAGTTCATATTACCAATATTGCAAATAGTGATAACATCTTTCTCCTGAAAACACTAAAACAATTATAAAATTAGATTTCATTGAATGTTTAAATTAATTTATCTAATTATATATTGGTGTATTAGCTCAAGAGGGTTAGTGCAAGTGGTAATTAGTAATTGTGATGAGATAAGAAGTTGTAAATGGAAGGTCAAATCCCCCATGGGTACTTACAACAAAAATATTGGTGTATTAATTGATAATAGTAATTATACATTATTGTATGAAATATAAAAACTTATTAAAAAAAATTATAAAAAGTGACATTGTTGTCACTTTCAATGATTTTCTCATGGTAGAATTATCATTTTTTAATTAAATAACATTTACTTTAAAATAAATCTTTACTATTGTAGTTTTATGAATATGTCATAAACTTTGTGATTTATATCAAATAATGTTTATTATTTCAAAATTTAACCTAAACATATGTTAATATAATACATAAGTAAATTTGTTGTAATAAATAGTTAAGATGACAATAAAAACATATCAAAACCACATTTTATGTTTGTACTATTTAATGCATTTTAAAAATGTTGGAATTAAATGGTTGTTAAATTTTCATATCCGACATTATAAAATGAATAACAAAAACCATAATTGGTCAATCAACAATATAAATGTCAAAATAAAACATTTCCATATCACTCTTCATTGCCATCACCCTGATTATCTTTCTTGCCTGACATTATAACATTGTTTTTTCTCAAATTATGTTTTGACCTTGAATCATGTCTCGGTACAAACCACCAATCCCCACCAAACACATCTGTGTAACAAAAACACTTGGTTATAGTGTTTTGGGAAAACATAAGTCTCCTTAGTTTCAACCCACATTTAAAAAACAAATAATACATATTAGTTCACTATCGTGATCTTCCTTTACATTAATTCAATCGAAAGAATTCCACCAATTTCACCTAAAAAAACACATTGAAAAGATGATAATTCCACTTGCATGATCTCTTGTACCCTTCCAACACAACCTAACACCCCCTCTATTAGGTTTTGATCATGGTGGCTAGCACAAGTTACATTGGTAGCAATCGACCTCCACCCCACAATCTTGTGTGATGTGTCCATCATTGACATCCTTAGTGTGAAAATGGTGTCCAGATGCCAACATATACAGTAACAAATGCACCTATAAAAATGCAAAAAAATGATGGTGTCATATGTCTAATAACCCAAGCATTAATAAAAACATAATGTCTATTATAGTTCAAATGTGCATTATAAATTGAATATGGTACATAGAGAGATTATTACAGAGTTGAGGCACCCAATCCCTATGTTTAGTGCATATTCATATTCACATGGGTAACAAATAGAGGAACCATATTTATCTATGATATGCTCAACCACCAAACTATTGGGACAAATCTTTTTTTTTGTAAGTAAGCACCCATGGAGTTTCGAATCGGTGACCTTATGCAAGGAGTTCCTTAATACTACACCCATTCAGCGTCTGTTCTATACCCCATGGGAAACTATTGGGACAAAAATTTGGCAGATTTTCTTTTAAATGATTAATATAAGGCATGCTTCTAGCTTTCAACCATCTAAAGTATTTTATGTCACTATCTCATTCTTTTCTTTTTTCTTCATACAATGTAACTCATGGGTTTTATGCCACAACATTCTAAAGAACAAATTTATTGATGGAAACAATTTTTTAATTCTCTTATGTATACAAGAATTCAAAAAAAATTATATGAGATCAAATATATATTACCAACTTCAATGTAAATAGTTGTCCTATACAAATTTGACAAAAGATAAGTGACTTACACTTTATCATGTGATTTTTCCATTTGTTTAGAGTAGCTCCCCTTCCCTTTTGTCCTCATCCCATTGGTTGTCCCACACCACTCACCCTAGTGTGTCGTCAATTTGCTTGATGCATTCAATGGAATAGTATAACGACTCGTATCATGTGTACCTCTCAACCATAGAGCCCTCTATTTTTTCCCTTTGTCAAACAAACCCCTTAACTTTTTTCATGTACCTATCTAAGAAGAACATCCAATGACGTGAGAGCACCCCAACTAATTCAACCTCATAAATTAAGTGAATTACAATATGGACCTGCAAGTCCATCAAACTTGTTAGTAGTTCCTTCTCAAACATACAAACAATTTCAACTATTTCTTGACCCCATCATGGAATGCTATCCATATGAATTTCCTTTGATGTGATCCAATGTACAAATGTAGATAATTTTGATATGTCACATCGTAGGTCCTTGGGGAAGTCATGGTTCACACAACCATGCACAAGCAAAGGATAATGACACTAAAAAATAAACAATCATAACTAATTTCCAAACAAATATGAGTGCATAGTATATTTTAACCTACACTAAAGAAAAACAATGTATTTGACATGCATATCATTAAAAGGTTTAGATATTTATTTGATTCAACCCCAACAAATGTCCTTCTATAGTGAATTAACATCGTAGAGTCGACCCATATAAACAAGGTTCCTTCATACCCAATATAAAATCCTTCACCATAGAAATCTCACATTTCTTTAAAATACACGGGACATCACCTTCTTTAATAGAACAGGAGGTACCAACCTATCCTCTACTTTATTTTTATTAGCTAATGTCTCTTTTTTGTATGGCATGAAATAATATTCTCCTAATATCCAATGTGTCGCTTTTTTTCATTGACATATGCCTCCATAAAGAAGATGACATATTTTTTAATATATGCATGGGATCTAGTAAGTGGGAAATTTTACGATCCTCCCAATATGGAAGATCATAAAATACAGACTTCATCTTCATCCCAATGGACATTTTCTCAACATAGTTGTCAAAAAATTAAGGATCATCCAACATAGGTTCCCCATTTGAATCAAACAATTCTATAATTTCCTTCTCCTTCTTTGTGATATATTCCCTAATCCAATATGTAAGTGTGATTATTTAATGTATTTGGGTTCTTTGTGGGTTCTCTATGGTTTACCATTGAAAGCATATGCAACTCTTCTATAAGGCTAGTCTTCTAGGAGGAATACCCTCGAGAATTCATACATTGGTTTTGATAGGTGGTTGGAGCACCTAGTCTTAATATAAGGTCCACAACATTTACATCCATGATACCCTTTTGTTAAAAAACTTGTAGTGTTATTGTATGTAGAGTATGTTAACATTAAAAATTATAATTGCACAAATTAATTATGCCAAATTAATTTATATATATAAACAAATCAATGAGCATGTTTTCCAAAACTCTTAGTATTGAATAATCATGCATGGTGTACGCACACATGCCATACAATATAAAATATATATCCATTGGTATGGTTCTTGATACATCATATGCATGTTTCCATTCCCACAAATGATTAAATTTATCGATCAATGGTTGAAAGTAAACATCCATTCTCTTCACTTGTCTTCTACCTGAGACTATAAGAGCCAACATAATATGTTCATTATTCATGGAAAACCATGGGGGTATATTATTATTGATCACTTCTATTGGCCAAAAAAAATAATTAGTGTTTCTAAAGGAATACAGGTGAACTCCATCCATGTATACTCTCAATCTAAGGCTCCATACATCATCCTTAAAAATATAATGCCATGTATCCTCAATACAATTCATGGATATTGAATATCGTAGGATTCACATAGAGCTTGGCTCACTTCTATGTGAGGCATATCATCCCTACAACATAGCCAATTGTTTGCAATGAAAGAACCATTGAATCCTTGCAATTATAGGCATGTGCATCAATATCATATTGTAAAATTGAGCACAAAGATCTATGGACCAACACACAACTCACAAGAAATATCACACAATTTTACTCAGAAATTGAAGAATGAAACAGTGCAAAAATGGCTTGCAACTGTGAAAGATTTCATTAATCAAAATTAATTAGATAAATAATTAAAATGAAGTACAATGGCTAAATAGCCACATGCAATTCAAATCCATTTGAGGAAATCCGAATTGGTTGGAATCTACTTGACTGAATGGTTAACTTACCTTGTCTAAATCATTATCGAAGTTCATCGGAGTTCAAAATCCAAACTCAAGTGTCTAATTCATTGTTGACTAGTCTAACTGACTGTGGTAGGTGAGTAAATGCACCTTATCTGCATGCAGCCATGCAATCCTAGCGCTAATTGAATAGAAATGAGTGTAGAAAAATACAACCGAATGTAACTAACTCCAAACTGAGTTTGACTAGTCACCAACTAAACTCAACTAATGGAGGTTGGTATCGCCACTCCCAATGGATCTTAATTTGTAGGGATTGATCTAGGAGGCTCCTAAACTGATGCACGCAAGTGCAATCAGTGGCAGTTGGCCTCAATTAGTGTTCCCCACACTTTATTAACTAGAGCATGTGCCCCAATAAGGTCAAGTGGACCCAATGGTGCTAGTGACTAAAAATAGACTGAAAGGACTCTCGATTTAGACATGACTCCTGATTTAGTGACCAAATTGGATAAGGGAGGATTATAATCCTAACACCCCCCCTGAATGCTAACTTGGACAATTTGTGGGCCCTAGTAAATAAGAACATAGGTCACCCATTACAGCAAGTAAAGTAACTTCTCAACACAAGGAGTTGGGGAAAAAACCACATGGGAAAAAAAAACCCTATAACTAAGCAGATAGAATCAGGATTCAAGTTTGAAAAACTTGAAAATGTGCTGCTGCATTTTTTGTGATGTAGCGAAGCAGCATGCATGATGTTCTATGCACAGGTATCCTGGGTCCTGGCATGTAGACTTCTCTGTCTTCTCCCAAAATGATGATGGAAGGAAGGAGGAATGTAAACTTTGCCTCTTGTTGGATGAAGAGGTGTATGATCAACTCTATTCTTAGAAAATGCTGTGAGAATGAGCCCTTTCCATGTAGCATATTACAGGGATTCTATTGCATCTCTCTGAAGGAGGTAAGATTGCATGACATAGGGAAAGGTTCTTAATATTTTGAATGTCAGATGGATTTCCAGTCATCTTCCTAGCTTCTAGTTTGGAAGTAGGGACTAGATCTAGATCTGAATCATCCTAAATATCAATCTCATAAACTAATACAATTGGATATGCAATACTAGTGGAAACTAGAAAAGAAGTATATGAAATGTTTTTACCTTACCTTGCAAGTGGCTGTTGAGAGTGCACTGGTTCTCAAAATGGCATGAAGTGTGAGAACTCATATGCCTTGGAGGCATGATTGTAACACCCTTCACTATGATGTTTCCAATAGAGATATATGTGATCTCCACTGGGTCAATACCAAATATGAATCGCTTTGGAGAGCCAGTATGACTCATCTGGTATACAGATAACAAATTTGTAGCTAAGGAGGGCACATAACGCATATCTTTGAAATTTCCATGTTCAAGCTTGATAGAGCCCTTCCATTTGGCTTGAACTTTACTGTTATTTCCCATCTGAATACTAGGACCATCAAAATATTGCAAGGAAGAGAATGATTCTCTGGATGCAGCCATATGATTGGAAGCTCCAGAATCAATGAGGAAAGCATGTGCTATTGAGCACCTAGCCTTCAGTGCATGGTATGTCTCTTCATGTTCTTCAGTTTCTTCTCTATGGTCAACCTTCCTTGCGCTAGCAGGTACAGTAATGTTATGTTTCTTCAGAAGAAGATCCATCTCATAAATTGTTCTTCTCATACAGGAGATTTCTAGATGAAAGCCCCTTCCACAGTAAGAACAAAGTGTCTTTCCTTTTCCATTCTTCTTGCTTCTCTTCGAACCCGAAGGCTCATTTGACTACTCTTTCTCCACATGAGACTCATCCTTTTGCGTCTCTTTATCATTCACTACCTTAGGTCCTCCTGCAACCAGTGCTTGATCTGTGGAAGATCGAATGGTCCCCATTTGGATCAACTTGTCATGCTCATGAGTGAGAGATTCAATGAAGGAGTTTAGAGTAGGAATCCTCCAATTTGAAGTGGCAAGATTCATTGAATGAAATGTTGATACAAATATTGAATAGTATGCACCAATTTTTGAGAGAATGGCGAGGATGAGTTGATCATCCTCCTTCTCAACCTTGCACAGCTTCAACTGGAACACTAGATTCTTGAATTTAGTGAAGAAGTCATTTAGTGTTTCGAAATTGGTTGGATGAAGAGAAATCAGCTCATTCTAGAGCTGATAGATCCTTAGATCATCCTGCTTTTCAAATAAGGATGCAAGCTTATCCCAAAAATTCTTGGGAGTCTTCAATCCATTGATGCGGAAGAGAATATCTCTAGAGATTGAGAGGCACAAGCATCCATAGGCTTCATCAAGCCTATTGAAGTACTTTTCTTTTTCAACATAATGGATTGGCTATGCCTCTACCTCCATTGTAAGTCTGAAGAGTCTTTTGGAGCGTAGTTGCATCTCCATGTCCTCCTTCCACTAGTGATAGTTGAAAGGAGTGAGAAGCTCTATTGGAGGGGCCATCCAGAATGCAGTGAATAAGACTGAGTTGCTGTAGAGAATGTAGTGAAGGAGAATAAGCTACTTGTAGAGAATGCAGTGAAGAGGATTGATAAACCTGTAAATCACACAATCAAACAGACAAAATAAGGTCGATAGTCTGCACTTTTGGAATTTTCTTCACACCCAGCATAGTTGATCAAGCAAGCTTGATCAACAATTCCTTAACTTGGGATATTAAGTGGTATATTCTCCACTTCTGATGGAGTACTAGAAGGAGCAATTTTTCTTAACAAAAATGGATCCAAGTATGAATTTGTAGTAGAAGAAGTTCCTTGTCTTGTCGAGGCTCTGATACCATGTAAAATTGAGCATAAATTTCTATGGACCAACACACAACTCACAAGAAAGATCACACAATTTTACTAAGAAATTGAAGAATGAACCAGTGAAAAAATGGCTTGCAACTATGAAAGTTTTCATTAATCAAAACTAATTAGATAAATCATTACAATGAAGTACAATGGCTAAATAGCCACATGCAATTCGAATCCATGTGAGGAAATTCGAATTGGTTGGACTCTACTTGAGTGAATGGTTAACTGGCCTTGTCTAAATCATTATCGGAGTTCATCAGAGTTCAAAATCCAAAATCAAATTTCTAATTCAGTGTTGACTAGTCTAACTAGTTGGGGTATGTGATTAAATGTGCCTACCCTGCATGCATCCATGCAATCCTAGCACTAACTGAATAGAACTGAGTGTAGGGAACTATAACTGAATGTAACTGACTCCTAACTGAGCTTGACTAGTCACCAACTGAACTCAATTGATGGAGGTTGGCATCAACACTCCCAGTGGCTCTTAATTTGTAGGGATTGATCTAGGAAGCTCCTAAACTGATGCATGCAAGTACAATCAGTGGCAGTTGGACTCAATTAGTGTTCCCCACACTTTAGTAACTGGTGCATGTTCCCGAATTAGGCCAAGTGGACCCAATGGTGCTAGCAACTAAAAATAGACTGAAAGGACTCCTGATTTAGACATGACTCCTAATTTAGACATACTGACCAAATTGGACAAGGGAGGATTATAATCCTAACACATATGAGAAGAGACATATGCCTTACCTTTTTTTATGGTACCTATCATTTTCACATTATAGAAATATATTTTTATTTAGATATTCATCTATGTATTAAATACAATCATTAAAACATGCATGGTATGATATGTACACAACACCCAACAATTTATTTGCCTCTATGAAGCTATCAAGAAAAACATTATCAATTGAGAGTACCTTATCTTTGAGTAACCTACAATTAGTGGGAAATATAAATGTATGCTATCATCAAGCATGCGTAAAACCAACCATTTTCAATGTTCATCATGTGACAAGATTCTTTAAAAAATTAGGGGATTGAATGGTTAGTTACCTCAAAAGTAATGAGAAAAACACATCTAGCATACCATACATTTCTTTCAAGTTATACAAATACATTGTTGTCCCTATAATGGGTATACCTTGATCCATGTCCAAAGAGAGGGGTGGTAGAAGCAAACTTTAAGCTTTAGAATAAAGTATTAATGATCTCAGTGTCATCCCCTAGTTCATTTTGTTGGAATGCATGTAACAAAATTCCCTCCATGGCATGGGTATCAAGTATGAAATAATCCGCACCAACCTCTATATCAGTTATTTTCATCCCCAACATGTGAATATCTAGTGTTACTATAAAGGTTTTGAATTAGTGACTCTCGACGTTGTGATAATTGAATAAATGGTTGATTCAACCATGTTTTCTATGCTTCCTCTTCTAGTTGTGCTTGTTTAATAGCAATCTCTTTCTTTGACATCGTATTGGGGTGCAACAGTAAATACTAGATAGGGAGAACATTGTCAAAATCATAATTGAAAAAATATTGAACATTCATTGATAATATTAGTAACACAATGCATTTAGAATGTTCAATCCTTATAACAAACATATATTAGAAGCAAGGAATTGTTTCCCCAATAATAAGCATGCAACCAGCCACTTTATAAAACAAATGTCAAATTTAGCAATACATTTCCATTAGTTCCATTGAAATTCAAAATGAAATTACTCAATGATATTTTTCTTATGGCCCAAGGGGATTTATAAAGGTGGACCTAATTCAAGGCATTTTTTATTAGCGGTTGGTGGTCTACACAAGCTATAATTTATTAACACATCAACAGGAGATAAACTATGTATTTCATGCACAACAACAAATATAGATTCCTTTTTTTCATGAACAATTGTTTTTCATTGGAGTGTTCCTCAAATGAACAATTTTCACTAAAGAATGAGGACCTACAACTATTTATGTAACCTACTATGTTTCCATGAGTTCGGGGATGACTAGGTTTTTCTTGTTAAAGTTTCTGGAAGCATAACCATTCATGGACATACTATACATGGAAATGCTATGTTTGTATTTAATAATATTCAAATAATCATGTTGACTATAAAAGAGAATCACAAAATGGCGCAAGTGTTATTGATTGTTTGGGAGGAATGAACACATGTGAAAGGGTAAACAACCCAGTATTTGAAACATCTATTTTAGACTTGGAAATCATATAACTATTACCACAAAAGGATCATTTTATTCCAACATTAGGAACAAGCATGGAATATTGTCAAGCACCATACAAAGTGTGGTTGTAATAGGTTTGGTATTTACTTTATATATGGACATAGAGAGGGAAGTCATCACTACCATCCAACAATTGAACTGACCTTGGTGTTTAATTACACATTTTTTTTCGTTACCTCATACAAATTTTTAAATCTCCTAGTAGGGATGTTTTGTGTAGTATTGATATCATAAGTTGGCTCACTATAAATCTCCACTAACTCAACAAAAGGATATGGGCTGGTCAATTTAGGATGAAACTTAGTTGATATGGCCTCCAACCTTTCAAGAAAGGAGCATATAAAAGTGTTTGTACATGTCATCTCTATATTACCTATTGGATGCTTGACCATAGTGGGAAATATTAGAATGTCAACTTTGGGTAGTCAATCATTAATATAATGGGACAATGTGACACAACAAAGTTCTCCTTCAACCCTTTACACTTTATACAACCACATACTACTGGTGTGTCATAATACAAATCCAATTCACAATATATTATTGTTGACTCAGGTTGGTTTCTATAAGATGACTTGCTACAATTGGTAGGGTAACTTGACTCTTTATTTTCATCAAACATATATATGGGATTTATTTTTCTATATAATATCTTGTATGATTTTTTAAATTATGGAATATCTTGCACATCCGAACTCGACCCGGATCATGACCCTATGAAATTCAATGAACATTTATTCAAATGCAATTGCATAGCTAACATAAATTCAATTAGATAAATGAATCATAAATAAAATATGGACTTAATGTAAATCACGGGGGAGAACTTTAAGAACTCACAACAATATGGAATGAGATGGAATCTGAAGAGGCCATTTGATACTATAATTTTTTCTTCTTTTCATTTGACCAAAACTATAAGTATACATTAATAAATTCTTAGAAGAAAGTTTCAAAAAAATACAAAAATCTAACTTGAAACCAAATTATGAAGGGCCTTTAAAATTTATTAGTGCATTGTGTTTTTTTATGCATAGGTGTGCCTAAAGATATTAAACAAACCAGTGGGCTACATAATTATATGCATTAAAAATCCATTTCTGCCTCCGCAAAGAAAAACATAAGTAAAATTTTAAATGTGGAAGTTTGCATTTGCATTTTCTATCAAATTCCTAATCAGTGTGTTTTGATATAAAAGTGCACTGGTGCACTTAATAGTATATATCACGTGATAACAATAAGTTAAAGAAATATTGCACATGCATTTACCTCATACAGGAATGATTGAACGGGCTTTTGAAATGAAATGTTGCATTACATGTAGTGGCATACCCCTTTTTCGTGATTAAAAACAAGTTGCACTTGGAATTGGTTTTTAGGTGTGCATATTTACTTCCGATTTTTGAGTCGTAACATCACTAGTTGCACGTTAATTACCCTTGAGTAATCACAACCATTAAAATTAACGCTTAAATTAAATTTATTACACGTGTTTATTTGATAGAGGTGCACCAACAAGCTTAGGATTAGAGAGTCTTGGAATAGGGTGTCGTGAGTAAATATTTCCAAGACTATGAAACAAAACAACCAAGTGTTTGTCAAGGTGAGAAGTGAACTCATTGGTACAATTAGTGTTCTCAAGAGGCTCCTCTTACACAAAAGTTAAGAATGAGGCAACACACATGTTTTTGGTGGGGATATCCCCTTGCCACTTTCTGTTCAGCATTGGAGATATTTCCAGGATCTTATTCGTATATGGGGGATTTTGAGGTACATTTGGTGCTTTCGAGCTTCGGTATTTGTTACCTTTCCCATACGGTAGATCCTGCCTATGAATTTCCACCTGAGCATTGATTATATTGGGGTGACCTTAGTTTCCTTACCTAGGTATCATAGGGGGTACTTGTAGAGGTTATTCTACAAGTGTCCTGACCAGGTAAGGGTCAGAAATCACAATCACTATATGTGTTGAAGTTGAGGGCCACTATAATTGGTTACACACCTCCTCTTATAGTGTATGTGAGTCTCATGACTCTTCTAAATAAGGAACCGATAAATACGTATATTTTGGTTGAATTAGTTAGCGATTTGTTAAGTGGACCATTTTGTGACAACCTAGTGAACCTATAAGTAGAGTTATAATTGTAAATAAAAAGACACTAATCGATCAAGAATGATTTTGTTTTCGACGATCCATTTTGGCATCGATTGTATGAATACTTTTCCTTATGAATTGAATTCGATCAGCATGTTTGGATCTTTTGTATTGTAATGTCCTTTTTTCTGTGTATTATGTCGTATTTGAAGAGGTTTTTTGTATGAATTATGTTTTAAGCTATTTTCTACACTATTGGGTTAGATCTGTGATGGATCAAATAAATTGATGAATATGAGTTGATGAATGATTATGCTATATATGGTTTTTCCTTTAACGTTCTGTGAATGATGTGAAGTGTCGTAGTACTTGTTAATTTAATATATGTTGATGTCTTTGTCGATCTGAATCTGGGTTAAAATGATTGTGGATCATAATGATAAGTAGATTTGGATAATAGTGTGGTTGCATTGTATTTGTTGTGATCCTATATTTTTGGGTGATGTTGCGATTGGGTAGAGATAAAGCGAATTCCTCTTCACACTACGGAAACATGGTTCCTGTAACCCTCCCTCATACATCTCAGGTGAGACTGCACCTACTCTGTAGGTGTTGCTGGAAAGGGTAAAACCTTTATGGGCTAATGTTTAGGGAGTCTGTGTCGATGGTTGTTGACAGCAGTGCGAAGTGAACCCCAACAAATGGTTTTGTTTCCGAGATCATAGTGCGAAGAAGAAGAGGACATGTTGTGGAAACCTACGAAACTAGAAATTTAGGATTGGTTTGATAAGAAAACTCGAGATTTTGTAGAAGAAGCGAACCATAACCCGAGATTGATGACCGAATATTGGTTGGGAAAATATATCTACTACAATATTCATGAAATATTCTTCGCTAAATTTTTGATAGTACTGTATGAATGGTTGGCACATCTCACTTTTCAGAAGAAGAATTTCCAAGGAGGCGAGCTTGATCAGTGGACCCCAAAACTAATCCAGTGGTTGCAAAAGGTGAACAAAAAATATTCAAGGGTTGTTGACATGTGGATAGATAACATTTTGGAAGGATACATTACTGAGTTCGATGTTGGCACAATCAAATCTTACAACAACGTGGAATGGGAATTTTTTAAGGGACTAAGGGGGAGATTTCTATTGTCATTGCAACTGTGCATCAAGATGCTCACCTATGAAAAATGAATATTAAAGATGAATTTCGACAAGTAAATCCCTAGTGTGTGGAGGTTGTGGGTATAAGGGTTTGATGGAATGATATGGGGTAGATGTATGCGAGTCACGACGAGACTATGAGGGAAGTTGCGAAAGAGTGTGGTCGCTTGCGAAGTGGGGTAAGGTTCCGATAAGAAAGAGGAGGAGGACTGAGGAGAGTCCTAGTGTGACCAAAACAAAAAACTATGAGAAGGGACCATAAGGGACTAAGTGAGCCTACAATGATGAAAGAAACGACCAGGATACACCCGAACCTGAGGAAGGACCAACCCAAATATACAATGTACCTACAACTCTGTGCACCACACCAAACTTAGGTGAAAGAAACACGAGTTCATCACAGGGTTGTCCTGCGTGTCAGCACAGTTGTAATAGTAGTGGCTCAACAAGCACTGGGAGGAGACCCAAGATGGAGGTTGATGACATAAATATACCCTTGTTTAAAGGTAATGGGACTGAGGATCCTGAACAATATTGGCTCTTAATCGAATTAATATGGAAAGTGAAACAAGTACAAGACGAAGATATCAATAAAGGAAAACTAGAAACGACCTTTCGGGGCTAAGCATTGGACTGGTATATGAAATTTGTGCAAGTACCGACGAGGAATCGCTATAATACCCTAGTGCAAATTAGGACTGGACTAATAGAGGAATTTAAGAAAGCAAAATAAGAATCATAGTATATTACCGAATTGAATGAAATAAAGCAATTCTCGAATGAGTCGGTGTGGTATTTCGATCAACGATTTAAGACTCTAATGGAAAAGGTTAGCTTCAAAATGAGTGTTGTGCAACATAAATAATGGTTCATTACAGCATTGGAACCCCATATCTGCATGACGCTAATGCAACACAAGATCGCATATCAGGCGTAAGTTATAGAAATTGTGATGAAGTTGGAGGCTTCACCAGTCAGCGAAATAGGGATTGGCATGAGACAAATCCAGTTGCAGTTGGAAACCCTTACTATTCAACTATAGAATATTAAGAAGGGAAAATAGATCTATGAAGAAGTATGGTGCAATCGATGCCATTATGAGGGACATCACAAGGGTCAGTGTACTGACTTCCGCGAATATTTACAGTATGGGGAATTGAATCCACTGAGTCAAGGAGGATTACCCCGGTGTCGAATTTGCAAAACAAGAGGACAACGGTCAAAGGAATGCGTGTACTTATAAAATATTTTGACGAAACCAGCTAATATTTTTTGCAACTTTTGTCGATCGGTTGGTCATGAAGAAAAGGATTGCAAGGCTTATGATTTACTTCAAGAAAGGACTATGGATACTTACTTGATGAAGGGAGAAGAGAAATAACCAGTGGAAATACCTCAAACACAACTGTAATATAATTAGGTGCAACCATAGTATAACCAGCAGCAACCACAGTATACTCAGCTATAGTATAACCAGAAGCAACTGCAATATAGCCCGCCACAACAACAATTCAACCAGCCACAGTATAACTAGTTGTTGCACCAACAACAAGGAGGATTTCAAGGAGGATTTTGTGGAGGTCATAATGGAGGCTTTGGTTGTAGAGGAGCTATGTGTCAAGATTGTGGACCAGTTACATGCTATAATTGTGGAGTGCTGAAACATTATCAGAGGGACTATCCAAATCTAGGAGCCCAATGTACTTATTGTACTATTGTTTATCACACTGTCGAAGAATGTCCACAACTAATTGTGAAATGGAAAGATAAGAATGCACTAGAACCGTAACTGAACCATAATACTAATCAGAATCAGAACTGAAATCTTGGACCGGATGTGGGGAATATATAAGTTGAACTAAGAACTCAACCAGTACATGTCGGCGTAGTAACGAGAGGAAGAGCTGCGATAGGAGATGATAAACCACTGCTAAATATCCAGCCTACAACTCTAAAGAAATTCCAATTCAATGTATAAAAGAAGAAAGAAACCTTCTTCGAAGTGAAATATGCCTTGATCAGGGACAATGGTAAGTTACCTATTTATGACATGCCACTGAATTTTGATTCGACAAACTCACCAAATCGAAAAGAAAGGTCAGTACCTTCAAAAATTTCCTAGAAAGGTGTCTAACATTAGCAAAGGATCAGGATGCATTAAAAGAAATAGCGAGGCGTTTTGTATCGATAGGAAGAAGGGTGACAGGTTCACTCAGTCAATTCATTGAAAATGATGAAAACTAGAAGAGAAATGAAGATAAATGTCTAGATAGGTGAATATAATGTAGATTCAGTCATCTTGGATCTAGGATCGAATGTGAATATCCTAACCAAGTAAACATGATAAATGATGGGGAATCAATAGTTAGTATGGTCCACCATACAACTTCATAAGGTAAATCAGGCCAAGGTTTCTCCAATTGGATGAATATCTCGTCTACATGTCGAAGTGGAAGGAATAAAGAGGTAAGCATACTTTGATGTTATCGAGATAGTCAACAACACTAGCCCATACCCTGCGTTACTGGGAATCGATTGGGTGATGGAAAACTTGGCAGTTATCAATTTCAAGAAAATGATAATGGAATTCGAGAATCGCGACACAAGGGTCATTTCCCCATTGGATCCCCTCGAAGGACAACGATATATGGAACCAATAAAAGACGAAGTCATGGGAGGATGAGATAATGCATATAATGTCTCTAAATAGTACATCAATGCCACTGTTGATGGTGAGTTGGGTTGGCAGAGTATCAACGCAATGTATTCAGAATTTGATAAAGCGCTAGAGAAACAGAATGTCGATGGAAAAATTATTAAAGAAAAATTTGATGTTTGAATGGAACACCGAGTGCCAAAGGAGGCTCGATACGCTAAATCAAAAGATGGTCGCAACACCAATATTAGTTTTTTGTATTGGACAAAGGAGATCCATGTCCATGTCGATGCTTCATCAGTGGCATTAGGAGTGATATTGGTCCAACCAGGAGAAGGATCAATCAACCACCTGATCGCATTTGCAAGTCAAAAGTTGTATACTATACTGAAGAACTACATGACGACAGAATGAGCAAGATTGGTAATGGTATATGCATTGAAAAAATTCTTCCACTACCTATTAGGAGGGAATTTCAAAATGTTTATGGATCACTCAGCATTGAATTACTTGGTTAACAAGCCTGTGTTAGGGGGGAATATATGTCAGGGGTTACTACTATCCGAGAATTCGATTTTGAGATCATTATGAAACCTAGACCGTTGAATGCAGGACCTGATCATCTATCAAGGAAAGAGTCAAGAGAAGAACCAAGTAGCATCGAGGATGACCTACCTGATGCACAACTCTTTAGATTCAGACTGGTCGATGACCATTACGAAGAAATTGTTCATTTTTTGGCGATAGGAAAAACCCCTGAGGAGTTCACCACTAGTTAGAAAAAACAACTAGTTGCAAGATGGAAAATATACAAGATGAGGCCAGATGAAATTATGCGTCGAAATGTTCTTCCACAAGAGAAGGAAAGAGTGTTGGAAGAGGCGCATGAAAGGATTACAGGAGGACATTATGGAGGGCAGGAAACTTCTATAAAAATACTTAGAGCTGGATTATGGTGGCCGACAATACATGGAAACGCCACATATTATTATAAAATCTACGATGTATGTCAAAGGATGGGAAAAACATCATGAAGAGATGAGATTATGTTAGTACCTCAGGTACCACTACAACAATTCTACAAGTGGGAAGTTGATTTCGTGGGACCTATCAATCCTCCTGGAAAAAGAACAGGTGCAAGATATATGATCACTACAACTAATTATCTATCTAGATGGGATGAGGCAACACCAGTAAAGGATTGCACAACCACGACAACAAGAAGGTTCCTTTTCGACAATGTGGTTACCTGATTTGTATGTCGTAAAATATCGATGGCCAATCAAGGTGCTCATTTCGTCAATCAGACAATTAGATCGATGACTAAGGAATTTTAGATACCGCACAAGAGAAGTACGCCATATCACCCATAAGTGAATGGAGCAGTTCAGGAGTTCAACAAGATACTGGAAAATGCACTTACTAAGATATGCAAATATTGAACTATATTTTTTACTCCTATTGCAAGCATGCAAAGACTTCTAGTGCTAGTTTTGAAAAGGAAAAGAATAAGATCTATTTCGAAAAGAAAGACACTATCACTAATTAACACACCAAACTCTTTCAATTCATCAAAATGAAAAAAGACTCAAAAAAATTTATTTGTTTTTTTTGTCTAGAATAAAACATACAGAAAGCAACCAGAACATGGATACTTGAAAGCTGATGAGACTAATCAAGTGATCAATAGTTCATCCCTATGCTTAGATCTATGGACACGTTTCTCTCAATTTTTCAATAATAAGTATAAAACAACCTTTTAACAATCTATGAAGAGCACAAAAGGAAAATTATTGTCCTTTCCAGTTGATCAACAACACTCAAAGATATGAATATATGACTACTTTTCAAAAAACTTCTTCTTTAAAACCAAAACAAAAAAGAATCAATAAGCCTCAAAGGCCAAACCAAAACTAACTCTTGAAAGTTTATGAACAAATCAAGCCTAAAAACACTTTCCAGATCTTGACTAATGCTTTCAATTATCAGTAACAAAGGGAAATAATAGTCAAAAACCAAAATGTGAATACAAGATCTCAAAAATCAATCAGGGATTGAAACCCTACCTGTAACCACTAGCTAATAGGTGATAATAGAGCGTTACTAGCTTAGCACCATGTGTTTTCCACAGTAATGGAGCGGTGGCACCTCTCTTTGTTCACTGAAAAATGTGTGGTGGCATTGCTTTCTGCCTTAAGGTAAGGTGCGACAACTGCTCGTTTTACACTACCCAGGTGTCGTGGCCAATGAATACTTTGAAATCACACACAGAGGCCAAAAAGAAATATTTTAAAGCTCGATACTGGATCCAATCAACATATAAAAGTAAAAATATAAAGTATTAGAGAAAGATGAAAGCATATTTAACAATTTCAAACCAGATCTAACTGATTCACAAGCATATCTGAATTATAAACTGAAATTGAAAATGAGGACAAGTTCATAAACAAAACCAAGAATTATGATCTATGTTCCACGATGGAGTTGCCAATTTTGTTACCGAAAATACTCAGCCAAGGTGGACAAAGGTTGTTTCCCTAGCCTGAAACACTCAGTACTAGAACAAAACAGTTACAATATAAAAGAACTTTCCCTAAGATTGCATAAAAAAATTTAATTGAATACTCTTCTTACCTTCCACGAGTTGCAAAGGTTGGTCTTTGGAGGTCTTGATCTATGTTGATGTCCTACAAGATACACAAGAAAAACACAAACCAGATTAGAGTAACAAGTTAGTCTATGATCTTATGTCAATGACCAAGGAATTCAACAATATACATGGTGATAATCAAACACATAAATTTTTATGGTAAATAAACCTTTATTTGTATTAAAACATGAAGAGAGAACATACAACCTAAGCCTTGGTGTTGAGAACCCTTCTCAAATGAAATTTTCCTCAAAGGCTCAAGCTTGCCTACTAAACATTCACTAGTCTTTGTTGAATTTGGCCAAATTTTGGATGTAATAACACATTCTTCTTCCCCTTACCAATGAGGGGTAAGCTGGTATTTAAAGGAATGAGAGGATAAAATAGGTTGAGGACTTCATGGGTGAGGTGGAGGGAGGCTCTTACAATGAGGGATCTCGAGCTCCAGGTGTTTTGAGCCATAGGGATGAGGCTCCACGAAGACAAGCTTCGAGAAGCCTCTCGAAGCTTCTTCTTTTTTCCCTTTATAACTCGAGCACCGCTTCTTTTCCAAGGGAAAAGGGCATTACCAGGTGAGCACCGTATATTGTACATGGGGAACAGGTGGTATCACTGCTTACTGCATACAGCAAAAGGGCATTGTTGATACAGGTACCACTTTTTTTAAACAAGCAAAGAGCGGTGGTGGCCAAAAGTATGAAACAGTCCATCCTTGCTCATTCCTAACTTCAATTCTTGAGGAATTAAGGAAAATGATGAGATTTTGGTCTCTTAACGTGGTGTTGACGAGAATTAAGTATAACAAACATGTATCAGGCCTCTTCTTTTGAATATGATGTTGATATTGTTGATTGTTGGAGACAGGATTTTTAGTTGGATTCACAACTACTTACTAGCTTCACCTTTTTGTTGAAGTTGTAACTACATTTGCCTACACCCAGCTTGCGTTTATGAGCTTG
The DNA here is from genome assembly GCA_001517045.1 of Pseudotsuga menziesii. Lineage (NCBI taxonomy): Eukaryota > Viridiplantae > Streptophyta > Pinopsida > Pinales > Pinaceae > Pseudotsuga > Pseudotsuga menziesii. Next base: position 49,576 of record LPNX010454641.1, read on the forward strand.
ATGTTGGCTTCCATGATTTTGAGTCATTATATAGGCCCTCATCTCTACTCTCATAATCGCTTAACTTTGTATCATTTTTCCATTGCAACTGGACACCTTTTACCTTGAGGAGACGTCCCCTGAGTGTCTATATCTTGCTCGCTTTCCTTGCACTATGCTTAGGTCTGTTCCTTACGCTTGGAAGTAGTTCTGCATGCCTCTAACACTCGTCTCCTCACATCTAGAGAATTCTTTTTTCTTTCCTTCAAGCTCGTTAAAAATAGTAAGGAGGCCACGAGTTGAATTTTCTGGGCTCGTTAAAACTTTACAGGAAAGTTATGGAGTTACCTTTAATCTCTGGTCTAACTCCTTAAACATGATTGGATTTTCGAGTTTGCTTGTCCCTTCAAACTCGTTAAATGATGTGAAGGAACATCCAAATAGGTATAAGTTTACCCCTTTTTCGAGCCATGTGGATTACTTATGAAAAATGAATACTCTAGTCACCTATGGCTAGAAGAGTATCTTCAGGTATAGGTTTATCTCTTTTTCAGGCCAGGAGGACTAAAATTATGAAAAAAGAAACATGTTCGAGCTTACTTTTTCTTTTCTGTTCCCTGGTTTAAACATGAAAAAGAGTTTGATCTTTCTTTATTCCATTGTCATGCTAGCTTAAACCCTAGGACAAAAGAATCGAGTGATCTTGTTGTCTTTCACACTTGTTAAAACTAAACTGTTCTGCTTGTTTTTGAAGGAGCATCGGTTTGGTGATAGTTTACCCATTTTTCTAACCTTGCCGACTAACTACAAAAAAGTCATACCTTGGTTGTCTAAGCTAAGAGAGTTCTCCTCTGGATCATTTTAGACTTTTTTGGACTTAGGAGACTAACCTTAAGAAAAAGTTCACCCCTAGAGTCTTCTTTGGTGTTTTCATACTCTCAAATTGTGAAAACATTGTCGAGAATCCACTAATTCGAGATCGTAAAATCGACGAATCAGTACATTATCAAGCATTCTTCTCTCTCTTCTTCAAGCTTTCCAACAATGAAGAAGGTCCCAAGGTATCTTTCTTGGATTCATTGAACCTTTAAAATAAAGAGGGAAGGAGGAGTTCATTCAAATGTCTTTTGTATCATGGAAGCAAGTCTTGTCTCCTTGAAAAAAGAACCAATTTTGATTCTATTAATAGTTGGGTTCTAGTTTTTGGCCTTAGGATTAAGCCTGATCTCAGAGTTTTACTCCTCCAGTTGGTCACTTTTCCAATTATATGGAGAATTTATCATGCCTCCTACTTTCATATTTGTATCATTGGTCCCTTGGTGTCAAACGTTTCCTGAGTCATTATTGTGTCATGCTCATTGTTCAAGGATAAAACCTTTCTCAGTCATTCTGCAGTTGCCTTGAAATTTGGTGTCAGTCACTCCTTAGTATCAATTCATTACATCAAGTCTTTAGCAGTCCTTGTTGCAAAACTTTGTACCAGTTCCAGATCCAATCAGTCTCTGACTTACCTCCTATTGGATGATAAAGGATGCTTTAATGTATTCCTTTTAATGTATCTCTTCCTATCGAATTTAACACATCTTTCTATGGGAATGAGATTTAGAATTTATGACAATACCTTGGGTATTGCAGTCATCAGTGGCAATTTCCCTCGCTATTGGGTAGTGGGAATACCTTAATGTCTCCTACTTAGTGGATTCTTCAGGTATTTGACTTCAAGACCATTTATTCACACTTGTTGGAATGTACTAGGTACCTTGGGGACCATTCTCATTAATGGTGGTTTCTCTCGTTTTTGTTAATGATTATCATCAATGATCGGTAATTAAACGGTTTCCTCCATGTTCGAATTCAACTTCTTTATTCGCATGGTTAGGATTCATACCTTTTGGCGATGTGGATTGAAGACCTTGGGCTAATGGTATCATCATCATATTTTGTTGTTTCCTGAGTTGCGCAAGACCTTGTCACACTTCATATGGCATTTGCTTAGACATAGATCCACCTTGTATTCTTGTGGCTATGATCGATTATTGAGCATGGATCCACCTTGTTCATTTGTGGCCATGACTCCTTTAGAATTCATATGGTGCCTTTTTGCATATTGTGCAGCCATGATAGTTACAACATATATGTCCCAAAGATCAGTTATGTCTGACATTTATCTCTCTTTCAAGTACTTCCGTTTGAGCCTACGATCTTGGATCCTCTATCTCTTTGACTTCTTGTTTTAGCTATATCCTTTTTATAATGTATTTCGGCTATCATCTTCCCCTCTAACCTCATACATTAGGGGGTATCTATTATAGCCCAAAATGACACTTCTCTGTCTGTGACGAATTTTACATGTTTTCGTCGCAGGACGACATTTCCATGACAACACTTCATGAAAAATCTTGTTAGTCACTTAAACGACACATGTAATGGAGGATCCATATCTAGAGTTTTGTAACTTTGTTTACCCTCTTCTCTAAACCAGTGGAAATATATCAGACCAAGGAAAAACTCTCCAAAAGACACCAACCCCTAAAAATGCTTGGAAATACCCTAAAAAGTCACTTTTTTTACCCACTCGTGATTTTTCCTAAGAAAACCTGCATGTCACTCACCCCTTTTCCTAATTAAACCCGCGAGTATACCCTAAAGTGGCCAAAAAATATATCAAAACATGAAAAATATCTAATTTGGGGTGTTTCCTTTAGCTGTAACTGATCCCTATTCAACCCTAACTCCTCAAAATACTGTATAAGAGGGGGAGAGGGGTCCGTGAAAGGGGACTTTGACTTTGCATTGTTATGCTGGTGAAATTGGGACTCTCATCCCCCCTACCTTTTCCCTAGCAGTCAACTTTATTGCAGAGCTTGGAGGCTGAGATTCTTGGAGAAGAGAAGCAGGTGATCCATATCAAAGGTTTCACGAGGTGCCTTGCATGAGGAGAAGGTATATCTTGTACTTCTTCTTTTTATTAATAAATATTTGATGTTCTTCCCTTTCCAAATCATTGTTTGATGGATGTTGTATCACTGTTTATGATTACATGTTGACGATTATCAGGTTAAGTTTTCATGTTACCTTGATTATCATTATTGTATATGTGGTCACTTTGGTTTGAGGAAGGTTGAAGCTTGTTTTTCATTTCTCTTGGATTGAAGAGTAAGAAAAGAAAGAGGAGGGATAGAGAAAGCTTGGATCAACCTTCAATATACAATGTATGAACCCTTCTAACCCTTGAATCTCCTCTATTTTTATGCTTGCAATACATTTATGTATCAGTCTGTATACCCCTAGTACATTGGTGGCCTCGACCCCAGCCATAGGAACACTTTCCCTAACAACAACCTCCTTAATTCATGTAAATGTGGCGCTAGACTAAATGGAGATGAACTAACTGATGCCCATGGGAGGATAACTCAACATAAACTAGGGTGAAGTGATGATAGGACCCCTATGACTCAGTGTGGATTCCTAAATTATAGGGATTTTCCTCGGGAGCTCCTAAACTCATGCAAATTGGCGCATCAAGTGGTAGGTGGGCCCCAGACGGGTTCCTCATGGCACTAATGAAGTGGCAACATACTCCTAAGTTAGGAAATTACAATTAGACTATGGTGGTCAAGGGAGGATTCTAATTAATCCTAACATGTTGAGGATGAAAAGCACTTCCTCTTATATTTCCCTAGGTACACCCACACAAGATCTCAATTTCAAAAATTTTGTTACAATATGAATGTGTCCAACCTTCTATTCATCAAAATTGGAGTAATTACATCGATAGACTTTTTATGAATTTGGGGTGGATTGTGACCTATGATTTTCCAGGATTGTATGAGGATGAGACAAGTGAATTGCCCAGATTGATTCTATGGCAGTCGTTCGAAATTTGAAATAAACAATTATAAAAATATAAAAATAATCGACAGTTGATGATTGGATAACTAGTAGCTAATAATGCATGGATAATTGGTAGCTGATGAATGGGTAACCAATAGTTCATGGCAGATAACTAGAAGAATGTGAGAGATAAAAAAAATAGAGAAAATAACCAATAGTTGATAAATGGATAATCGTATTTGATACATGAATTCATGGATAACGTATAATTTGGAGTGGATCGTTATTTAACCCATGGATAATGTATAATTTTGTGGTACTTAATTTGCCATCTATCGACGTTCACCAACCAAAAATTAAGTGTTTGTGCTAGTTTAAGAACGTTCACCTCCATAATTTTTTAGCATGAAAATAAAACTTTAAAGCAAATCAAACAATCCTTTGTTTTTCTTAAGTCCCATAGGCCAAAATTAGCCTAAATAAAGATTAGCTATCATCATTATTAACTAGCTTGAAAAAATTTGTGATTTGTTTTTCTCCTAATTTGTGTTTTATTTTAAATTCAAGTTTTTCCTTTGCTAAATTTCTTTTCGAAAATTAATATCTAACTTTTTTGAATTATGCATTGTATTCCTCTAAAAAATAAATACATGTGAATTAATTCTTTTGATATCTATCTAACAAAACATGAGATTTTTTTAATTATTTTATTTTTAGACAATTCAATATAAAATCAGATAAAAATGGTTGCTTCATCTATATCAAGAATAAAAAATGAATATTTATATTTTAAAATTAATTTTTAATTTTCAAAATATTTAATTCAAAATATAAATTTCACAAACACTATACCAACTTTACGAACACTTTTTATAATATTTAAAATTAATTAAAAGTCAAACCCTTTACGAACTTTATGAACACTTTTATAATATTTAAAACATTTATTTGTCAAACCTAAGTTTTATAAAAAAACGATTACAATATAATTTGGCAGGTATAAATATGTTCTTCTTACACTTTTATATATATATATAACACTATGTCGTTGTCACGGATTCATATTTTTTAAATTCATGTTAGAGTGGGTGAATGTCGTTGTCATCCCCCATGTGCATGTGCATGATAATAATTGTGAATTTGAATTTTCTTGATGAAAGCAGATATTTTCTTGATCCATCATCCCACCAGAATTTAAATCTTATAAAAATGGTCAAGCCCAAAGGCTATAAAACTATTGATCATCACATGACCTCACACCGCTTCAAATAAAAACAACAAAAACGTCGAGTCTAACACCATAATTCTTGATTTTCTAAATTATAAATTTCAAACAACGTGCACCGTCCACACATTAACACGACATATTGTTTAGTTATAAAAATTAAGACAGCAGGCCGGCCATTAAATCTTAGGTTTTAATTCATTGAATGCTCTGTGCCTGGTCGGTAGCTGTCGTCCTCCCAAGATTGACAAAGCAGTTTACCTGCTGCTTCGGTAACTTGTAACTGAATTCAAAGTTTCACTCTCTACAGTGCCGTGGTTAGACGCTCAATTCTTAATTATAAAATAAGATATGAGATACACTGCATTTCATGGATTAGACTATGCAACCACTGTAACGACTTTGCATTGTTTAAAGGAGATCTCAAATTTGATATAAAAAATTGTAAAAAAAATATAAAAAATATTATTAGTTATGTATGGATAATTGGTATTTAATATATGAATAACTAAGAGTTATATATACTCTCGAATGTGGGTGTGCCACATGACATGATGAGGAGGACAGGGGAAATGTTGGAGGCATGGCGCGTGCCAAGGCAGATGGCAGCCCCTCCTCACGTCTCCGCATGCGTAAAACCATGTTCTTGCAATGAAGGAGAAAGACACTTGAGGCATGCCGAAACGATCTCGCAGTGCAACTTGGACATGGACGGCTATGAACAGTCACGGTACCAACTTGTCCCTCGCGACTCCCCGACCATGCGACCGAGTACCCAGATTAGCCATCGGGGGATGCTTCAACAGTAGGAAAGCACCTATATCAGTCAGTCACAAGGGAAGCGGATGGCTATCAAGATCATTGAGCAGATCTGGGAAAGACATTATTGCACTGGTCTATGGAAGACATCAATGCGAAAGACTTCATCACGCCGGTCTGTGAATGACATTATCGCGCTAGTCAGTGGAAATCATTATCACGGAAGACATCATCGTGATGGGATGTGGAAGTGGGAAATCTCCACTAGGGATACGGGGACAGAGTTACAGTGCTACAATGTAGCCCGATTCCTTCATATTCAGCTGAACATGACGTCGCAGGGGAATGATGGAAATAATGTTGATTGGAAGGCTCTCTTCTGCCAAGAAACTCCAGAGCACATCTGCAACTCCATTGCAGCCACGAAGAATGAAATCTTTGGGGAATTTCGGCTCAGACTCGACCCAAAGGTTGCTATATCAAACTACTACGTCTAAAGTTCATTCTCTCTAGAGACATGAGGGAAAGGGAGAGCTTTGGAGATCTGGTGAAGATTACTATCATCACCTTCAAGGAATATGTTGAAAAAAGCCTGGTGCACATGAGAGATTGCATGCAACTCACAGAACCACCCTTTCAGCATGGCACCAAGGGCATCAATGAAGCTGGACCCAGTAACGTCAATGAGGATGAAGCTGAATCCATCAAGAAGCCCTAGACTTTTCTCTGTGCTATTGCCATGTTTTCTCTTGTTCGTTTCATGTTTATGCTATGTTTATGTTTTAGTTCCGTATCTTTCTGTCCTCTAAACTATATAGATGTGTGAGCTTGGCATTGTTCAAAGGCTACCTAGCTTTCACAATGCTTAGACACTCACTTTGGTCTATTTTGCATATCTCCATTTTTTTGTTCCAATACCACTGTTTGACTCCATGCTTAGGAGTCAGAAACAAATATGTAATTTATTTTGTTTATTCAAGTCATAGAAAAGAGCACTACTTAACCCCAAAAAAAAACTCAAAGCTACATATAAATAGCAGTAGCCATTAAGTTAACTTAACTTATGCCCTATGGATGATCATCAATCACAAATTAAGTGATTATGCTAATTACATTTTTCAAGAACAATTGTGTCTGCTTCGAAACAATTAAAACTCCAAGATCCAAGATAAAATTCTCTTGTAAAATATGATGAGTGAAATTACAATTGTGAAATAGTCACCAATTAAAACTAAATGAAATAGTCGCCAGAAAGTAGAACGCCTGATAGTTCCTCATAAACGACATAAAATGAGAGAAATAGTAGGGCCATCAGGACATGGGTTCTTCTGTCAACCATTTACGTAACGTGCAGAACGTAACTGCATTATTAGAGAATCTGCACGTTCCATTCTCGATCACGCCAAAACTTGGGCGGTTTAAAACTTTAAAATAAAATATAGTTGTCATTGTTGTACTGAATTGTGCAGATTCACTACACCGTGATGCAAGTGGAGAAAAAGTTAAGCAGGTTCCAACTCCAAAGACTTTGCTCTTAGATCCAAAGGAGGTATTTATTTCCTTTGTCTTTTTCTTTGTATTGGATAAAGAGGTATTTCTTTGTCTTTGTCTTTGATAAGATTGACTCCTCCGAAGTTTGGAACAAGTAACTGTAGTTAATGTCTTCACAGTCCAACAACCCACCAATTTGGCAATAAAGAGCCAAAAATTGAATGAGAGTCATTTAGGGAGCATTTTATCCACATATGAGGATATCGCCCAAGATCATAACCTATATACGTTGTGGTTTAATTGGTTTGGGCACCATGCAAAGGCTTTGCATGGTGTCCAATGTCTAAGTAAGAGGGAGTAAGCTCCACTTACCCACACAAAGGGATTATTTCCCCTACCCCTCATTACATGTAGTTAATTTGGTTTACCATACACGATGGGGAAGGTGGCTTTTTTGGTCGCCTCCTCCCATTCCCACTACCATTTGCATGCAATGAAGATGCAAGGTGCTCTGTTTAGGCTTTTGAAGTTCGGTTCCTTCTTCCTCAACCCTTCCAAGCACCTATGTTGTTAATTCACCATATGATATGAATTCACCATCACCCCATTGAAAATTGAGGCCTTGACAAGGAAAAGCTCTCAAGCAAGGGATGAGGATTGAATTGATGGTGGGAAACCCTAGTGCCTTGGGCGATGTGGACTGGGCAGGCGTACTAGGTAAAGCAAATTGGGTAAAGCGGATTGACCAGAATGCGGGTAAGTATGAATTCACCATCACCCCATTGAAAATTGAGGCTATCCTCCTTGCCCCTTCTATATTCTCTTGTGTGTTTTGATTTGAAGATGTGAATGGACCACCTTAGTGGCGGAGGGTTCTGTTATCTTTGGATTGGATGTGTTGTATTCTTTGTAGAACTAGACTATGCACCTTGATGTGTTTTTGTACGGTTCATGGGTTTGAGGGTTGGAACTCTCAAGAAAAAAAAAATGACTCCTTATTTTGCATAAGCTATTATATGTATTTGTGGTTTTTGGGAGGTTTCAACATATGTTTTCACACCCATAGTAATATAATACCACATAATTTTATCGATACATAAAAAATGCACTAATAACATGCACATGTTGTACGAGAACCAAAAGGAGGATATCCCCTTGCTAAAGATCGAGGCAAAGATCTTGATCAACTAGGATACTCTACAATATGTTATGTATGGTAAATCAAACCTGTTCTTTAACCATAGAAGTGAGAAGTACTACGGATATTCCGAATGCCTTGAAAGGAAAATTCTCTGGATTTGATCCATTCTAGTTAAAGGAGAACCTTTTGTTCGTTCTCTTTCTCCTCCTAAGATCTTCACATGGTTTTTTAGATACAATATGAAAATATTGTGAAATGTCAAAGCTAGGATTTATAATCTTGTTGGTGGAGAGAATGGAGAAAACATACACAGTTAGTTACACGATAAAATGAATTCTATTAATATTTTAGCTCTCTCAAAACACTCTTTTTGAATTGATACGATCTTAGCCCCAATTTCAATTTAAAGTGGCATATGTAATGATGGGCATATTAAGGTTGAATGAGGCTACAAAATGCCTATATATTGTAGTGTAAATTGCTTTTGTTAATACTAAGGGGAAAGAGGTGTGGCTCTGACTTTGCTGGTTTTCTTGTTGGAGTGAATCATTCTATGTATACTATGTATAAGTGCCATAGTTTCTTTTTGTTTTAAGATTCTCTTAGGATTGTCTTTCTTGAATAGGTTTATCAGACTCTTCACAATTCTCTCCCTTTGCAAAATTGGGTATCATTCTCCATCCATCAATCCCATCTTCCTGAGATTATCTTGAGTGAATTCAAGTTGGAACTTCCCCTTTTTCTTCTAGATAGAATGGTCCATCAATGTTGCAAATGTTTCTTGCATGTTGAATTCAAGAACCTTAAAAGGGGGTTGAGACATTATGAATGCTTAGTAAACCAAGCCTTAACTACAATGAATCACTCATTGCCTCTAACGCATGGGAACAAGTTCTCCCTCAATGCTATGTTAAGGGACAAAATTTCTGACACTCCTATTACAGGGCAAGACATCATATGCCATATTTAGTAGTGAATGGATTGGAAAACCAAGGCGCATGCACCACTTTGAGAATTCTATGTGCCAAAAATGTTGAGCAGTAAGCTTCATTAGATATACCCAAGGGAATCATCTTCCACCTCTCAATGTCAATTTGTCAATGGAAAGGGTGTTGCCTCAAGCTCACCCTCCCATAGAGAACAATGGAGAAACAAACGAACCCACTAGGTCTTTGGTTATACAAAATTTATAGATAATATCCATAATGAGCAATAAGCTTATGTTTAAGTTTTTTGTTTGTGTTTTGTAGATATATAACACTAGTAGGTCAATTTATTAAGCAACACAAATGTCGAATAGTATGAAGGGAAAGTTGGGTTTTTTCATTATCTCAAACTCTATGGACCCCTTGAAAATCATTTGGGATAGAAAAAATATAATTTTGATGTAACTCCAAGTATAGTCGTCGGATTTTGACTAATATAAACATACTCATTTCTTTGAAAGAAGTGAATTCAAACTATCTTGATGACTTAGAACAAAACACACCACCATGGTTCCTCGTCATGGAGAGAAATCTACTTCTTTAGTGTATACCTCTAACACTTCTTGATATTTATGTCCACACATTTACTAGGACTATTACTATACTTCTTCGTCATCTACACAAGCACTATTCCATAACCAACACAACACATTGCTTTTAGTATGGACATCAATATGATTGTAGATCAAGTCAATGTTCATTCATGGAGGTCTAGTAGTGAGTGTGATAAGTTTTAGTTTAATTCGTCCACATGAAAGCAATGTAATCACATATTTGATTGATTTCATCTTTTTAGTGGATTATGTTGTTAAACAATAGCCACTGTTTTAAAAAAATTTATTGATATACACAAGTATTTGTTATAGTTTAGGGGCTTTATATTGTTCTAGATAGTGGAACTATGTTTTGCTTGACAAATCTCGGTAACAATCACGGGGTCTTCACTTGTTGACCAATATCCTATCACGTTAGTTCATATTGTGGGTTTTAAAATGATCAAAAATTGACCAATATATTCCAAGTATTGGGGGATGAGGGGTTTAAGGTGGGGGTGGGTAGGGTGGTTTATAAGGATTGAGGTATAAAAGGGGTGGGGAGGAGGTTTTAAGTATTGGGAGGGGGTTTCAACAAAAAGAGTTTGGGTCAATATCTCTGGAAATTAAGGTTATTCTTTAATATCCCACGATCGTACGTGCTATGTGAGAGGTTCACTAAGTGAAGTCCCCGTGGTAACGATGTGCTGCATCAATCTTCATGAAATATAAATTGGGGTAGAAGATATTGATCTAATTTGTCTCTTTTAGAAATCCAAAAGGGTAATTTAGATTGATGTGAGAGATGGGATTTGTCCTTGTTAGGGTACACAGGGTACTCCCAAAGGACCGAACACCAAGAATAGCCGCTTCACACAAACAGATCACAGATCAATACACCAATGTTTGTCACGTGGTTAAAACCCTCAAGAGGGAAACAGTCCACGGCCCCGGCCAAATAGGTACTTCGGAGCAATTTATTATGCAAAAGAAAGAAAGTTACATGAGCTTCTCATAATCGATCAACTAGCCAAGGACCCTCTATGCTCTTTAAATAGAGATCATAGACCAATCGGGTGTTAAGCCACGGATCAATGGTAGGTATGATCTAAGAGAAGTTGAACAGTCGGATCACTCTATGTCTAGAACATATCGTGACCGTCGGATTAGAATATTTACAAATGCATACTAATGCATACTAAAGAAACACACTTTTACCTAACGGATATATTACACAAGTTGATCTTAACTAACTCCTAAGTGTCTAAATATCCTAACAGTCCTTTATTAAGTTAAAATCCTATATTTCTATTTTTCTACCATTTAATTCTCAATGTCAAATAAAAAATTAAAGCAATAGAACTACACAAAGAAAAATGATGGATCACTCTATTCAACTGAAAAAAATAATACATGCATACAAAGACTTTTTGGAGGCTTAACATATTTCTAAAAATCTAAAACTTGAATAGCCATATATCAATATAACTGAGACTAGAAATCGATATGCTGCCAACACTTTAACAAATTGTCGACTCATTAACAAATTCAATCTCTTGCTAACAATGTTGTGAAAACATGCCAACGGTTATATTTCTTCAATTGTTTTTAACAATGACTTTTGATTCACTTCAATTCATTCTTTATATATGTAATTATGCTTTCGCATTTCATTATACGTTAGGCAATCTGGCCTTTACTGGTTATGCCCTATACACCGCCTTTGGGCAACCCTCTGAACAACTTAGGGATCCTTTTGAGGATCACGAGGACTAATAGAGAGAATGACCTTCCCATATTACACCCCCTTAATAGAGGAATGAATTTTATGTGATACCTAACATATCTTTATATATTACAATATTTTCCTTTCCCAAAAGATTCATTAATATATCAACATTCTCATTTGTATTACAATACATCGAGTCCACTTCTTTTAATTGAATCTTTTCTCTTGAAAAATGATGTTGAGTTTCAACTTGTTTTAATCTTGCATGATAATTTGAATTGTTTGCAAATTCCATCAAGCTTTTAATGTCACACTTTATATATGCAGGTACTCCTTACCTTTCTCCTATGTCTTTAAGAAAGAGCCTTATGAAAAATGCTTCATAGATAACACTGCAGAATGTTTATATTCGGCTTTAGTAGAGAATAAATAAATAGTTGGTTACTTCTTATTGGTCCAAGACACAATTCTAGATCCTATACTCAATGCATGTATGGTGATTGATTTTATATCATTTGTATCACCTACCCAATCATAATTTGAATAACATGTCGACTCAACATTCAAATGATTGGTGTATTCAATACCAAAATCAACATTTCCTTTCAGGTATTGAATGACTCTCTTTGTTTCTTTCCAATGCCTCTCATGTGGCGTAGCCATAAATTGACTAAGTATATTGACTGAGTATGCAATACAAAGTCTTGTTAGGGTTAAGAAGTTTAATCTTCCCACTAATTGTCTATACAACTTGTACCATTTATTTCTTTTGTATCGTCATCAATGTGAAGCTTAGCACATTGTTCTAATGTAGTAGAGACTAGCTTGAACTCATTTAGATCGAACCTATTGATAAGTTCCTTCTCATGCTTACTTTGAGTGATCAAAGTAAATTCCGTGTATTCTTCCACCATATTGAATCTTGTATATGGATCCATAACAACCGATTATTCTCTATCTACAAGAAGATATTCCATCGTTATCTTCCATAACTCGAAGTTTTAGCCATTAAATTTCTCAATCTCTATTGTTGAATTGTTCGTCATTTTTTTCACTACAAATTCACTACAAAAATATCCCACTCAAGGACAAGTTTATTGTATGCCCAAGATACCCATACTCTTCACAAAATTAACCAAACCATATCAACAAAGGCATTCCCCTGAAGCCAATAACCTTGCTTTGATACGAAATGAAGAGTTTGATAAACATGTGCAATGAAAGCAATACTAAAAGAATCTAAAACATAAGAATAACAATTGCACAATCACATAATATATACAATATTTACCTTAGAAACCCTTAGCTATGAAAACAAACCTAACTAAGAGATGCACCCTCTCTCTATCTCATTGTATTTACAAAATTGTTTACTATACAAATTTTTATATTTGTGTAGCTTAAATCAACCCTAGTTTGTTAACTCGAATTATATTACAAAGCTAATCCCTTCACAAGGATTAGATCAAATGGGCCAAAAATAGTATATAATGGACCCATAAAAACCTATGGGCCCTTCTCTCAAACTTTACTAACCCATATCTCGCCATCCAAGGGGTGGCTCACCCTTGAGCTCCCATTGAGATGCAACTAATTCTACTTGCAAAGCATGCAACATGCATCCAACATTATCCAACTAACACTCATCACCATATTTGTATTTCTAGTTATGCCTACTAATGAAGACTGCACATCGTCAATTTTAGTTGCATTTTCTTTTATTTGTCTTTCTATTCTCAATTCTTCTCATATCACCAACATCTTGACATAGGTATGTAGTGTGTGATCTCCTTTGGTTGATAAATGGAAACTCACTAATATAGATGATGAAGATTGTTGTGTAATATATCTAGACATTACTTTTCCTTAGGCATTGAAATAATCATAGGCCCTTGAAAGCTCTATTTTGGATGAATTTAGAGGGAGCTTGTCCAATACATAATCCTATATCCCCACAAAACCTTCCGGTTTTTCAAAGTCCTTCGTCTCAAATGATGGTTAATAAGCAACATCGTGGAAATTTAGAGTGTAGATTATTAAAAAAACAAAGGCACGATAGAGCAACTAGAAGATGATATGATAAATCTAAATATTACCGCAGTCTATACCTGTGGTTACTATCAGAACAATTTTTGTAGAAGAAATTGATCAGTCATATGCGTGGGGTTATTTTGATGGTTCTGCTGCTGGGGATCCAATGATTTGTGGGGCTGATGGTATTCTGTACTTTTCCGATAGGCATCATATATCTTTCAAAGCAGGTTTAGGTTTGGGCACAAATAATTATGCAGAATTATGTGCACTTAAGCTTCTCCTTAGGCTGGCTAGGATGCATAATTTGGATAAAATTCAAATTTTTGGGGACTCCCAGCTTGTTATTAATTGGGCATCTGGTAAGTATAAATTACAAAATCTTGAACTAGCCTTGATTCTTCAAGATGTTCATTATTTATCGGACAGTCTTGATTATGTGTCTTACAAACACATTTATAGGGAAAGAAATTCCAAAGCTGATTTATTGGCTAAAGCAGGGGGTGGCATTCATGAAGGTTTTTGGAGTACATATGAACAGAATGAGGCAGATTCCACAGAAATTTTTCAGGTTTTCTAAAGCGGCTGTAGCGTGCTGTCTATCATATGACAGATTGTTGGTTCTTGGTCATTTTTCTAGATATGATGCCATGGCTGATATTGATTTGCATTTTTCGAAATTGGTGATCTCAAGCAACAATATTCAGAGCTTGACTTGCGGGCTGGTTGGCCTCTTATATATGGTTCTGAATGGTTTTGGAATTTTTATGTTTCATCTTTGGATGGTCTGGAATAGGCCTATTTTTAGCTGCTGTTTTTTTTTATCAGCATATGACTTTTTTGAGACTTCTCTAGCATGCTAGTTCTGCTCTGATATCTTTGCTTTTGATCACATCATTTTGATCTAACCTGATTTATCATGAGTGATGATATAAGTCTGCTATGATCAGACTTAGTTTTTTTTTCACTTTCTACTGTTTTTGTTGGAAAGGATTTTAGTGAACATTATGATCTGATGATGTATGAACATTAGATTTGGATTGTGGATTTGTGCTCTTTTTGAGGCAAATATTGTAACTGACAACTTCTTTGTTGTAATTTGTAAAATGGACTATGAGGGCCATCTACTAAATGTGAATAAAGTATTTACGATTTTTTTCTTTGGAAAAAAAAAATGATAAATCTAAATATCTAAGAGTATATGATGGAATAAATCTAAATATATAAAAAAAAAATTCTTTTTTAGGTGTTATGAATTAGTCTTGCTTTAAAAAGATTTAATGAATTCTCATGAATTCTCTACTTTCAAATAGATCTTCATCTTTTCAAGATTTGTGATTTGAACAATAAATATGAAATAATGGTTATGGTTTTTTTACTAAGTTGCCTTCTCTATTATTAAAGATATATGTTCAAATAAATGTCATATATATATATAGGAGTAAACTACTTAACCAACCATTTGCACCGATCGGACGACCTGGCTCGCGTGAACAGTCACATTCGACATTGCCGGTCGTCCGATCAGTGCAAATGGTCGGGCAAATAGGTCAATCTTATATATATAAATATACCTACAATATCATTCCCATAATATTAGTCTTGTGCTTTGGTTTTGTTTCAATTTTATGGTACATGTGTGAAGGAACAATGTGTTTTTTTCATTGAATTTAGTTTTAATAGCATATATTCAAAATAAAAATATACCAGTATAGATCCATCTTAACTATGGCTCTACCAAGTGCCGAGAGGGATCAAGTTCTCTTTAGGTTCACACATTTTTTAATTTACAAAAATGTCTAATAAGTATTCCTACTTGGGAGGGAAATGGCCAACTTGCTTAAGTAATTTCAAAATAGGGTAAATATGTAGAAGAATGAGATGAATAACAATAATAATCATATAATCAAATAGTTTTACAAAAATTGCTTTACTTGTCTTTATTTAAAACTAATAATGAATATTAAGAATGGTTAATGAGTAAAATAATCCATATAAAATTTTAAAATCTAGATTTTGAGAATAAATTGGAATTTGAAAAACATTTTACCATCAAATGAAGATTTTAAACATTTATCCAAATGTTTTTGAGAAATGACTTGGTTTTCTCTATAACTAAAAATTAACATTTGCATGTTAGGGTTAACCTTGACTTGGGAATGAGCAAGGATGTAAGTGGTTTTAGGCACATGGTTTTAGTGGCTAGTGGGTTTGTTGCTAGTTATATTTGCATTTTAAGAACCTTCTAAATATGGTTGTAATATTTCATTGTAATGTGTCAAAGTAAGCAGGAGAGATGCTCTTGGTAGCCAATAATAAATCTATTATTGAAGGTTGGTTTTTCCCTAGGGGGTTTTCTAAGGTAAATCTAGTGTTGCTATTGTAATGGCTTAAAATTAAATTTTATATGTGCTTGGTTTTATAATTTTTGTTTTTACTAAGATCAATTGAATTTTACTACTCAGTTTGTAAGATTGTGAGTATTTCCCTAAAATGACTGTATATGTATACCACCCTAGATCCAAATCCTAGGCTCTATCAAGGGCCAAGAGGGATCAAATCTTTGAAGGTGCAAACCTCTTCTTAGTTATTGCACTCAAGGAGCTCTCAGCTTTGGTGTGTCCTATATATAACCATTGATTTGATTAAACCAAACGACACATCTTTTTATTTAAGGTATAATATTTTTATTATTAATATTTAATATTATTTATGGCCAACATATAATATTTTTTATTATTTTTTATTTTGTTAGGAAAGAACATTACAACATCTCCCCCATACATGGTTTTAAAACCATGTGCAAGACCCTCCTAAAACCATGGGTTGTTTAGGAGGCATTGCACATGGTCTTAAAACCATTTGCATGCTCCTCCTAAATCATGTACAATAAAACCATGTGTTGTTTAGGAGGCCTTGCACATGGTTTTAAAACCATTTGCAAGGCCCTCCTAAACCATGTACAATAAAACCATAGATTGTTTAAGAGGCCTTGCACATGGTTTAAAACCATGTGCAAGGCAACATTTTTTGACGATAATTCAAATTTTTATATTTTATTAATTTGTTAGGTAGGAACATTACTACATCTCCCCCATATTGTGTTTTTTTTTCAAACCCACATTTAAATTAAAAATTTTATTTTTTATTATTTTGTTAGTAACAAAATAATAACGTTACATAATGTTACATGATCTCCCCCATAAAAAATCCAGATATATATTAACTTGCTTAAAAGCTGAGTGTAATCTGAAGAAAAAAGCGCATGGCCAGTCCATTCTCTAGAAGATTCATTACTCAAAACTAAAACCACCAGATCGCTCGATGATGTCTATGGATGTGAGTTAATCTTAAAGGCAACTATGCTAAAGCCAGGAACCTGTATCTTGTATTAAATTTGAAAACGTTTTACCCAAGTTTTAACTTAAAATTGTATGAAATCTAAAAGCGTTTTTCCAAAGAAAATGTTTTACCTTTTAATTTTGTATGAGATTTGAAAACATTATACCCAAGTTTTAATGGAAAACGTTTTACCAGAAATTGTATGAAAACTGAAAACGTTTTTCCCAAGTTGTAATGGAAAACGTTTTACCAGAAGTTGTATGAAAACCAAAAACGTTTTCCCC
Source organism: Pseudotsuga menziesii (assembly GCA_001517045.1). Classification (NCBI taxonomy): domain Eukaryota; kingdom Viridiplantae; phylum Streptophyta; class Pinopsida; order Pinales; family Pinaceae; genus Pseudotsuga; species Pseudotsuga menziesii. Next base: position 66,910 of record LPNX010454641.1, read on the forward strand.
AAGTTTTAATAGAAAACCTTTTGACTGAATGAAATTTGAAAACGTTAGCCCAAGAAAACGTTTTACCTGAATTTGTATGAAATATGAAAATGTTTTGCCCAGTAGAAAACGTTTTAGCGCAAGCTTGTATGAGCTCTGAAAATGTTTTGCCCAAGTTTTAATGCAAAACGTTTTACCAATCTTGTATGAGATCTAAAAACATTTTCCCAAGTTTTGTTTGAAAACATTTTACCTGAATCTTGTACAAACTATGAAAATGTTTTTTCCAAGTTTTGACGTAAAATTCTTTACATGAATCTTTTATGAGATCTGAAAACATTTTGCCTAAGTTTCAATACAAAACATTTTACATGAGATATGAAAACGTTTTGCCCAAGTTTTAATGGAAGACGTTTTACCACAAATCTGAAAACATTTTGCCCAAATTTGATTGAAAAATGTTTTACTTAGTTTTATTAAAACTTACATAAAAACATTTCTTGAATATAATTATTATTACTTGAAACCTGCATGATGGGAAGTAACTTGGCAAAACGAATCCATACCAAAAAGTTTTATTTTTAAACGTTTTTAATCATGATTGCTCTATGTATTACTTTTAATTAATGGTCGACAAAATCTACATCATAAGTAAATAGAAGTAAAAACTAAATATTTATAGCCGACCTTTACACGAGGAACGTTACATAACGTTACAGCATCTCCTCATAATCGGAAATAATATTTATAGCCGACATTTACACGAGGAATGTTACATAACGTTACAACATCTTCCTCATAATATTTATAGCCTCAATTTACATGAGGAACGTTACGTTACAAGATCTCCCCCAGACTAGGCTGTAGAGCGCCTCTCTGCGTAATGAGTATAATATTTTTTATTTTTTTAATTATAAGCCAGCATGTTATAAGTTTTTTATTTTTTACTTTTTATTATTATTATTTTTATTAAGTCAACATGTGCCATGTGAGCGTTATACACGGGACACATCTCGTCCATTTGAGCTGTAAAAAGTGCCTCTCGACGCAATAATTTTTTTGGGATTATGGTTTATGAGATACATGAACTCATTTATATATATAAATAAATAAGTAAACTTTTTTATCAACTTTTTTTTATATGGTAAAAGGGAAGTTCCTTTCTTTTAAGATTTTTCATATAAAATTTACACTTTTAGTTTTGAATTTTTGAATTTAAAATCTTTTAAAAACCTTTTTTCAATTTTTATAATAAAATTTACATTGATATTTCAAAGTTGAAATCACTCAGTAATAAGGTTAGTGAAACATGAATACTATCCTTGTGATAGGTGATATTTATATATTGTGATAGAGAAAAAGAATTCCCTGACTATGTTGAATTCACTTGTCAGATGTGACTTCTTGTTACAACTCTTGATTAGACCGCGAATAAAAAAGCCAGATTCATCGGGCAAGGGCTAAGGTGCATCCCACACTTGTTAGTGAATGTCTAATATACATGAGATACTTTATGGTGTAATGTTGTATTATAAGGTCAGAAGTCTATGTTATATTAATAAAATAATATATCATACTATTTTGAGGAAAAAAATGAAGACATTTGAGATTACGTGAGATACTTTATGACGTAATGTTGCAATATACATAAGATACTTTATGGTGTGACCTTGTAATATAAGGTAAGAGGTACACGTTTTATTAATAAAATAAAACAATATGTTTCAAGGAGAAAAAGAAAAAGCATGTATTTCAAGAAGAAGAAAAAAAAGACACGTGACAAATGACAAGTTAAATTTTATTTTTAAATAAATCATTGAGAAGGAGAAATGGACTTTATTCATAAACATTTTTTTACATTAAAGTTTTAATATATCTCATAAGTTTTCTTGGAAATTAAACCTGGACTATTTAAAAGGACTGGATCAAAGAAATGAGACGGTGTTGTTTCTAATATTTGTTATTTTGGAAATTTTTTTAGGAGAGCATTTATAGGTGATGGATAAGGCTTTTTATGTCATTGCAAGCGTTGATATATATATGGATGGGTAAAATCTATTAATCCTACATTGTTTAATTTGTAGTGGTTGTAAAGTTTTTTAAAGTTTTTAAATTTTTATACTAAATAAATTATTTTAAAATTATTTATTTGATTGTTGATTGGTTTATATTTAAGTGACGTAGGTTTTGATATCTGCTCCAGCGTTGTACTGCAATTCAATTCAACCCTCAGTATGGTTGTTAGTTTTTCTTTGATAATGGCAGCTTTTTGCTTCTGATTTTCAAGGTTCCTCTTGTGTCTTGGTGCATGAACCTCCCATACTTGAATTATTGTGTCTTGTTGCATGAACCTCCCGGACTTGAATTATTGGAGTTTGAAGCCCGAATGTTCTATAGCAAACTGTTGTTGTTTGCTTATAGTGATTTTGAGGCTACTGAGGATTGGAAGCCTTTCGGATAATTTATTCGCATATTGTTTCCATGACTTCTACAATGGAAATTACGTCATCAAGATTGGTCAACATCACTATGCATGCAATCGAAGGTTATGCACCCCCCATGTTGTCATCTAGTTACCATCTCCACTTTTAAGAAGTTCCTTCCACCTCTGCTAACCTCTAACTTCTCCACATCACCACAATTAATTATTCATTTATTTAAATCCCAATCAAATCTCCTTCTCACACTTCACTCAACCTATTGATTGTCCCACACATGCAACTCAAGTTGATATCCTCCTATCAATGGCTTTTTCTTAGCATGGATATATTGCATTTCCTTCCACCACTATTTGTCTTCTAGATCTATGTAGATATTTGTTTTTTATTTTGCCATAATTCATTTTAAGACCATTTCTTTTCCCATGATCTATCCCTTCAATAGCTTACGACCTTGATTTTTTTATAAGGTCCTCCTATTGTTACACCCTTAGTAGGTCTTGGCAACATACATTGTTCCACCCTTAGTAGGACTTGGAAACATACATCGTTCCACCATCAACATTTTTATCCACATTGATATTTCTTCAATTTGTCTTGTGCATGATTGTTTCTTGAAAAATTCTAGCATCTTTGTCAAACAATGATGACATTCTACCATCATCTCTTATGCATATATTTCCACCACATCTTTGTACCAAAAATCAATTACTCAAGTCAACTTATGGTCATACCATTGGATATTAGTAGGTTCTTGGTATTCCACTCAACCCTTGACCATGGAAGCCAACATTAATGCTTCTAACTATTCATGCAAGTTTATCAGGATTCAACCTCGAAAATATCATGCAAACATTGAAATGAGTATCTAAATTCGAATATTGCCGCACATCATATCTAACATAAGTACTTTCTTAATATGTGAACCCGTGAATCATTTCTTCTATCCAACCTTGAATCTTGGCATTCACGGAACACCATCACATCTCTGTTACTTGCATTGGTTAAGGTCCCCACAATGGAGCCATGTTGTCATCTTTATGATAGACCCAAGGTCCACATAACATGTCCAACATAATTCCAATGTAGTCTAGTGCACTAACATATATTCAACCTTCCAAAAAGGAGGAGGTCTCACCTAAGGTGTGTTTGATAGTTTCCATGTTAACAATGTACAAAGCATTAAAGAGTTAGTATGGGTGCAAAATCTATTACTTATCTTTTAATAACATTCATTCTATTTAACAAAATTAATAGCATGTAAACTAAAACCAACAATATATAGATCATCAATATACATCACAAACACATATGCATGAGCAAAACATGTCTCCATTGTATTAGTAGATTGATAATTATAGAACATGTTATGTGTAAAGCCTATTACAAAGAAATTGAACAACTAACTTAGAACTTATGGCATAACAATTGAACTACTAACTTAGAACTTATGACATAACAATTGAACAACTAACTCAAAACTTGCATCTCCTCTCTAACAACTATAACAATTCTTCAATGTAACATTATAATCCTAAAAAATATGGGAAACTATAGTAGTTATGGGAGATTCTTGAATATACCAAGGAAGCTACCAGTTGTAATCCATACACACAAAAGGGTCTACACCTTTAAAGGCATGCACAGATGGTTAGAGGTACTAGGCAAAAAGGATGTAGATGTATAAGACAACTCCTTAACTTTTGTGTACTTCGTCTTTTGTGGTTCCACGCACTTAAATTTATGTGGGCTCGTGGATTTTATGGATTTTCCTTCTACTAAACTCTAGTATGCACCAGTGCTTCTCCAAAACTAGGCCTTAATACTCCTCATTTAGTGTATCTCTTATTTTCCCAAATATGTTTGCTCTGATACTACATATCCTTACTGTGAAGAGAAACACAATGGACAATAAGAAAGTAAATGTAGCAAAATAAAGAGAATAATGTAACAAGTAAATCAAATCTTTATTAAATAAAAATTAATTCTATAAAACTACATCATAAATGGATTGACGAATGTGCTTTTATAAATGAGAGGCCTATATATATATAGTATTTATGGGGCCCTCCTTAGAGTCATGTCTCTCCATTCATGTCTTTCCATTATTTTATTTATTTGTTTTTAAAATATCCATGAAGACTACAACAAAACCATGGGTGGCAAAAAGTCGTGGATATGATTTTTCTCACTGTTTTTTTAAAGTTGCAGGAAAATTTTCATAGTAACATAGGTAACTAGATACAAGATATATAAGCACATGTGTCATTTTATGGGGGTCTGAGACTATTTGGCCACACACCCAGTCGTTCAAAAAAACCAGAATTCTTGTTCAAAGTTTTAAAACATAACAGGGAACCCTTCCCAGAGTTGTAACCTCCAACTAACATATTACAAAATAGAAAATTTAAGCTGTTAATTGACATAAAGACAAAGTATCTAAAGATCAGTGAAAGCCAAAAAAACTAAAAGACATAGAGAGAACCAGGGATGACCATGGGGATTTTAGGTGGTAGCGTCCCCATATGTTTCTTTCGACATTTCCTCTAGAATGGGGTAGGGCACATATTCATCATCGCGCACATGGTGTTACTAGTTGGTCGACTGCAGTCCTGGAAGAGATTGAAGCTCTCTCACTATCAGGTTCCTCATGAACCCTTTTTTCCAACTAATGTTCATTGTCACCAATGTTGTGAGTCAGGTGTTGTCCTGGTTCTTCCACTCGGGAGCTGTGGACTTCTCTGTCGTTGCGGACACCTCTCTTACCATAACTTGCTGCTCTGTGTTCCCACCACCAACAATCTCCTCAACACCACAAGCAATGGTGTAGTGCCACCAACTGAAATTGGCCTCTAGGGTGTGCAATTGCTTGTTGGTTTGAGTCAAGCAGGTCCTTATACTTTGAACCATCTCCCTGGCTCCACTCTTTTTACTGGTCATATTCTCCATTTAGCATACCCATCATGTTCCTGATCATCCAGTAGTGGTTGATTCTACCTCCATTTCTCCTTGAGGCCAACTGCTCAGAGACACCATGGGAGTCCCAGTTGTCTATCATACACCTCATAGGCATAGAGACCCGCGCAACATAACAAAATGTAGCTCTGAGGTTTATCTTTCGCTTAGCACCACCACACCCGGTGTTTCCTCGCCTCGGTGTGCCTATCTTCCTATGCATGTTTGCGTCCTCTTCGACAACCTAGTTGACAGAGGAGAAAACCAACAACACCAGGAAAATAATCAGGTCAATTTCCTTGAGGTCTACCAGTTCCATTTTCTCCCTGGTAATCCTCTGTAAAACCCTGTATAGGCACACGCGATTGGGATTTGTTCATTAAATTCGACAAAGGAGCCATTAACCTTTGGCTTTGCGGATTCATCACGACGATAAGACATAATAACTTCCTGAGGGGTTGGCTTAACGCCCGCCACTTTGGACATTTAACTCCCTCACGGACCAAGACCCACGCTACCTCTCCTATGCATCGTACATAGCGCCCTTGCATCGATTGATCTATGTGATATCTTGACGTGTCACTTGCATCCAAGGAGACTTTCTCACTATTATTATTATTTTCTTATTTTTATTTTTCACTAAATACCATGTTTTACTGTGATTTTCACTTACATCAGTAATAAAGACTTTTACTAATCCAAAGAAGAAAAATTCTTTGTTGATTTGTATAATTCAAAAGCAATCCAATCTTGTTAACACTAAGATGTATTACATTTAAGACAAATTTGTAATTTATAATTTTATTTATTTAAAGTATTCATTAATAATAATTAGTAAAACTTTATATACTATATGAACTTATTGGTCATATTAATTAGGTTTTTTTCTTATATGAATAGAGTGAGCGTAATGGGCTTCAGACAATCCCAAAACAACTAAAAACGCCCTTAATAAAAACTATGTAAAAATGGCTAAGCACATGACCACGATGGTAATTGAAGTAAATAAGTGTGAATTTTAGTGTTATATGTACTAAGTTATTTAATAATTAGTTGTATTTAAAGGTGTTTTTTACAGTTTAAATGATGTGTCTCGTGTATAAGGTTTTGGTGGAACAATCGGTTCAATAAAAATAATAATAATAAAAAAGTAAAAAAGTAAAAAATTATAACATGTCCGCTTATAATTAAAAATTAAAAAAAATATTATACTCATATAAATATACAACTATATTAGGGAAATACTCACAATCTTACAAAATGAGTAGTAAAATATTAATAATAAAATTCAATTGACTTGAGTAGTCAAAGGAAAAATTATAAAACCAAGAACATATAAAATTTAATTTTAAGCCATTACAATAACAACACTATATTTACCTTAGAAAACCCCCTAGCGAAAAACCAACCTTCAATAATAGATTCACTTTGACACATTACAATGAAATATTACAGCCATATTTATAAGGTTCTTTAAATTGAAATACAACTAGCAACAAACCACTAGCCACTAAAACCACTTCATCATTGCTCATTCCCAAGTCAAGGTTAACCATAACATGAAAATGTTAATTTCACGTTAATTTTTAGTTATAGAGAAAACCAAGTCATTTTTAAAAAACATTTGGATAAATGTTTAAAATCTTCATTTGATGGTAAAATGTTTTTCAAATTCCAATTTATTCTCGAAATCTAGATTTTAAAATTTTATATGGATTATTTTACTCATTAACTATTCTTAATATTCATTATTAGTTTTAAATAAAGACAAACAAAACAATTTTTGGAAAACTATTTGATTATATGATTATTATTGTTACTCATGTGGTTCTTCTACATATTTAGCATATTTTGAAATTACTTAAGCAAGTTGGCCATTTCCCTCCCAAGTAGGAATACTTATTAGACATTTTTGTAAATTAAAAAAGGTGTAAACCTAAAGAGAACTTGATCTCCTTGGACGCTTGGTAGAGCCATAGTTAAGATGGATCTATATTGTTATAGATCCATTTACCATTTAGATCCCTCTATGTACTTAAACCCGAGTTTAAAATGTATCTATGATAGTTTAATTTTTTTTATTTTTTTAAATCTTATTTAAGTTTATATGTAATTTATATTTTTCTGTTTTTTAAAAATATTTTTTATTTATATCGGTTAGCATAACATGACTCAATTGAGAGGATCCCCATACTGGATTGGAGAACACCTGAGTTCTCTTGGTGCAATTATAAGTGTGTTAAAATTGTTTTTGTTTCCTTTTATTAGCATTTCCTTGGGGCTGCACTGAATTTCTTGAATATAGGGAGAACATATGTTAATGTGTTCATTTACATAACTTGTTATTTGAAAAAAAATGAAAATGATACTTGACTTGTATTGTGAATTTGTTGATGTATTTTTGTCCAAAATGGGCAGTTTAAAACGTAAAACATGACTACTTTCGAAAATAAGACGAGCACAACCCAATGGACAAAGAAGTTGATAAACATACAATGAAGTTGATGACCAAATTTAAAAGCAGAACCTTCAATGGCTTGAATAAGCCAATCCGTTATGGATAAGTGCGCCGAGTGTGGACAGTATAACGTGAATCTTCTCCGGACCTCAAGAAAAAAACGACAAAATCTGATTTTCGAATATGTAAAAATTTAAACGTACAGAGCTTGAAAGGTAGGTTTGAATTTATAGCCATCTCATTCAACGTTGATTGGAAGGTGGGTAGCCTTCCTCAATCTCTAGATCATTTGTACTTTCTCACGTAAGTTTAGCGAGAATTTGGTAATACTATTTGTTATTGAAAAATGAGGTTTTCAAAAAATTACAATTTTTATTGTATAAATAGATTCATTGGTTTACCTAAATTATACAATTTCAATGACTGAAAACTACTTTTTTTTTAACAATTTCCACCAAAATTTTGACCCAAAAACTCGCTTAGGTGCACACGCCAGAATGAGAAAGCTACCTCCAGCTGCTGTTCAAAGTTTAAGACTCTGTCACCGTTTTAATTTCACGTGGAGACCGTGGTTAGTCGCTCCATTATAAATTCTGTTTACAGTATTATAATAAATGAGACGCTGTTTTCAGCACACCAAATTCTACAAGTAGGGCCATAGTGACCTGGATTGTGCAGTCAACCAATTACAATATATACCATTCAGAACTTGGCTGCATTAGTGGGGAATCTGAACTTTACAATCCCGCTCAGGCCAAATCTTGGGTGGTTTAAAAGTGCAAAACACTGTCAGCTGTGTAGTTGAATGGTACAGATTGAAGAAAACATTAGGAGCCTTGAAGAATAAGTATTGAAGAAGCATAAGTTCTTTTTTGGATCTGAAATAGCCTTTTCAATATCAGTAGCTATGAAGCCTGCAAACTATCTTGATGATTTAGAACACAACGGCGCACCACCAGTGATTGGTTACCCCTGGGTTCCTCATCATCATGAAGGGCAATCTTATTCTTCTGCTCATCCCTCCACTTCTTGGCATTATCCTCCACAGGGTTACCAGGACTACTACTACACTTCTTCGCCGCCAGCACCTACTCTTCCACAGCCAGCGCGGCGGCCTTCTTTTCAGTACAGGCAGGATTATAGTCGCCGAACTACTCTGCTTTCTTTCATGGAGGCCTGGTGAGTGTAATAAGTTTTAGTTTCATTCATCAAACCAAAGCAATGCAATGCACTGGTATGTTTGGTTGGTTCTAATTGTTATTTTTCCAATTATCTTATTGCTTGAAAATCCAAAAGCTTTTCGCCTAACTCTCTTATAGCTTATTGAAAATGGGTAAGTGTCTGCTCCAAACATTTATTCTAAAACTGCAACATAGTGAAAATCTAAAAGCTCTTAGCCTTTTAGCTCATTGAAAATGGGCAAGTGTCTGCTCTAAACGTTTATTCTAAATCTACAACATAGTGAAAATCCAAATACTCTTACCTTATAGTTTATTGAAAATGGGTAAGTGTCTGCTCGAAACATCTATTTTAAAACTACAACATAGTGAAAATCCAAAATCTCTTTACCTTATAGAAAAAATAGGTAAGTGTCTGCTCCAAACATCTATTATAAAATTACAACATAGTGAAAATCCAAAAGCTCTTGGCCTTGTAGCTTATTGAAAATAGGTAAGTATCTGCTTCAAACATCCATTTTTTTTTCAGAGGAAAAAATACCAGCCTTTGTTATTCATGAGAATCAAAAGACATCTTTTACAATACATCATAGATACAGTGACTACACATCTGATGTAACAAGTCTAAACTGCAGAAACAAAGATACAATCAAAACTGCATCTACCAAAACAAGGATAAAGTCTGTTCAAACATCCATTCTAAAACTACAACATAGTGAAAATCCAAAAGCTATTGCTATTGGCCTTATAGCTTATCGAAAATGGGTAAGTGTCTGCTCCAAACATCTATTCTAAAACTACAACATAGTGAAAATCCAAAAGCTCTTCTCCTTATAGCTTATTAAAAATGGGTAAGTGTATGCTCCAAACATCTATTCTAAAACTACAACATAGTGAAAATCCAAAAGCTCTTACCCTAATTCTTTTTATCTTAAAGCTTATTGTAAAACTACAACCTAAGGAAAATCCAAAAGCTCTTTGGCCGAATTCTTTTTATCTTATAACTTATTGAACACTTATTCTAAAACTACAACCTAGTGAAAATCCAAAAGCTCTTCCCCTATTTTTAATTTTTTTTCTAATCTTCTTATTAAAACTCTTCGAAACATCTATTCTAAAACTACATAGTGAAATTCCAAAAGCAAAAGCAATGACAAAATGATTCTAACTGCTTTTTTAGTAGTTAGGGTTTAGGATTAAGATTTTGGATTGATACAAATTTTTCTGGGCTGTAGTTTGGAGGCTCTGTGTTGCTGCTGGGTAGTGGAACTATGTTTTCCTTGACAAATCTCAGTAATGGAGAGCTGCTTAATCTTCAGGAGATATAAACTGGGGCGAAAGAAATCGATTAGTTTGTCTGCTTCAGAGATCCAAACGGGTAATTGCAGCTGACATGAGAGATGGGCTTTGGCTTCGTTCTTCGGTTTAACCTTTTTTATTTCTCCTGTCTGATTCAATCATGTTTTTGAACTGAACAAATTATATTGATTTATTTATCCATTCATATATGATCTATATGCTTTGAGCAAGCTGTAAAATGTTTGCAAGCCATTGAATTTAAGCTGTATACTTTAACATGTGAACACTGGTGGTTATAGTAGCAAACCCCATGTAACCCTAGTCTGATATGCACACAGGGTTGCCATGCCCGCCCCCTGCATCTGCACTGTAGAATATACCGGGGTTCTCTAGACGCAAACAAAGAGAAAGAATAATGATTTTATATACAGCGAAGCAGCTTCCATGGAAAACCTATTTACAAGCCTTGATGGGCTGAATGTAACAAATGCTTAGGTTCAACCTTGCCATTGATCGCCGTCTCGATTGCGATTGCCCCTGCTGGGATCCGTCCCCGCACCTCTGCTGTAAGTTGTAGGCCTCATCGGTTACTCTGCGTCCAACAATGCCCAGCCTTGCAAAAGAATTTGGAAGACGGGGTTGGACTCTGGAAACATGTGTTTGCGTATATGTAATGTATATCTATCCCATGGTGCCAAAATTTTGAACCTTAAATCTGAAATATGTGAGTGATTGCGTATATGTAATGTATATCCATCCCAATGTGTCAAAGTCCAATCCGCTTGGTGCAGTCCAAACCCCACCCAGTCGTAATCCAATGCGCTTGGTGCAGTCCAGTCCAAATCCTACCTAAAAGCAGTTTAGCGATTGAGACAGGCCGTTGACTACTGAGCATGACACAAAACTCGCACCTTAACTGAACTTTACTTTTCTCAATTTTATCAGAATTTTTTTTTCAAAAAAACGTGGTGGTAGGTTAGTTAGTTTATTGTCAATTCATAGAATTAGATTTACGAGAATTGAACTTTCGAACTTAATCTTCTTATACTATACTATAGTTAATCATACAATAACAAAAATTTTAACACTCTAAAAATTCAAAGTTTAGTTTCCACAATGTTTCTTGTATGTAAATTATTTAAATTTTTTTTTTTCATGATCGCTTTCGTGAGAAAAGTATTTAAACCCACAAGTAACTTTGTTACAAATTCATAATCCCTTAAAAGTCGTTAAAGTGACCAATAAACATTGCTTGTTCATTGACTATCTCGGAAGGAGGGTGGTATCGAGTTTAAATATATTTTAAAATTTTAATGAAAATATGGTGTGTATTTGTGTCAAAGTTATTTAAATTTAGATATATTTACATTTCTTAAGTTGTGAACATTTTTTCAAGATGTAAGAACTTTAATAAAGTTTGATTATATATATATAATATTTTTTTATTGTTTAGAGATGTTATTATATTATTATTTATTTTATTTATATTTTATTTTTAATGTTTATAGACATTTTATTTTATATGTTATTTTAATGTATTTAGTCATAACCTTTTAACATATTTATATTGATACTTTTATCAAATATTTTGTCAAATCTATACAATTTGTACATTTTAAAGTGTAATGTCATATTGTTCATTTTAAAATGTAATATCATAGAAATCAATGCATTATATCTAAGTACCAAAACATTTTGTATTTATATTGTTATTTTATATAAAGTTGATATTGAAATATTTTATATTGTTATTTATACCTATGATGAATGTTGAAATACTTTATTTATGACATACATTATATGATTGTTTGTTATTAATATTTTATAGATTTTTTAAATTGTCTTTTATCAACCCTATATTGAGTACAACAAAAATCACACATCTCTCACATAACACACCACAAAAATTTTTATCATAAGTTTTTCTATACTCTCTCTCTAATTGATATTGAGATATTTTACTTAAAGTGAACATTGAAATAAATTTTTTGTTATTAACCAACATAGAGCAATCTTAAACCTAGATATATTAAGCATCGAGACTAATTCAATGTCTTCAGGTGATTTTTTTTTAATTACCTTTTATTTTTGGGGTGACAATATCTCCCCATACTTTTTATTTTGGGAAACATAACTTGACAACATCTTCTCCATCCTGAATTAGAGCATCTATCTACTCTTGGTGCAATAATTTTAAATGTCATGTATCAACTCCATGTTAAGTATGAAAACAATTATACATCTCCCCAATAATGAGAAAAGTGTGTTATAATAAAAAAATGGAGGTTTTTCATTATTGAAAAAGCTCATGGGAAGAAATTTGCATCTCAAGAATACACACATAGATGTATAAATTTGCATCTCAATAATTGGGGAAATTGAATATATATATATATATATATATATATATATATTCCTTCTATAATGTCTCCATTTAGCAATCCCACCAACCAAAGGGGGATATTTACAAATTCCATGTTTGTAAATTTCATCCCATGGGCATATTACGAATTCATAAACAATA
>LPNX010454641.1:79998-152038 GCA_001517045.1 Pseudotsuga menziesii
TGCATAAATGTAAAACATAACGGAAATAAACTATATCCCCCCACACACATCATGCATATACAAGCATAATTACATAGGTATAAAATAAAATCATTGCACAACCAAATACAAAGAAAATATCTATCTTTAAACAAAGAAGATCTAAGCAATTGGTTGTGTAAGAGCGATTTTCCACCAAACTGTACTGTAGGCAATATATCCAGCATATACTCTTTATGTTGTGCTACCACCCCAAAGCTGGGATATGATGCCACCAGGGCGAAGGAAACACCTACATGCTTCTCTCTCAGTTCACAACCCATTCTGCTCTCAATGCTTAGCCAAATGCTCATCCAAACCTCTACAGGAATCTCCCTTAGCCATCACAGCTATGGCACTCCTTCCAACTACCCCACACAACACAAGAAGGCAATTCCCTTCACTAATCCACGTTTCCCTCAAGAAATTGAACCCTTACAATGCTTACTCGTGTGTGCAGTAAGAGTCATACTTGTTATATGATGTTGGAGAAGCTGTTGTAGTATTAATTCATGGATTCTCAAGAATTTGTGAGCAACAAAACTCAATGGTAAAAGGTTCCAATCTTGCCTAACCTCTATGCTCACCTACAACCATCTCTTTTCCCTCTAATCTACAATTCTCCTTAATAATTTCGAAGTTCTGATTAATGCATAGTCTGGTAAGGTATGGCAACAGAAAGAATAGTACAAGAAAAAAACTATATGTAGCGTAAAATCTACATAATAGAATAAGTGGTACTAAAATCCAATGGATATGAGAGAATGGTAAAAAGACAATTGGCATGCTTCTGACCATAAAAGAAAGGACTTATCATAACTAACATAATTGTCATAGAAGAACATTCATCCTATGCTTCCATAACTACATGAGAAGTATTTTCATGCTAACCTCACACATGCATTGAATGACTGCATTTAATAGCCAAAAATAAGTAATTGGCTCATTTAAGACATAGAAATTGAATGAGTTCTAAGGTTGACGCTTGGCAATATAGGATTTAATCTCCCATAGGCTCCCTTTCCTCTTTCCCTTTAGTGGAATCATAGCCCCTGTAGTGCTTTTTACACAACCATCTTAAACCATTTTATTATTTTTACAACATAATATTTACATAGCTTTCGAGTTAGCATGGCAAACCAACCATAGAGTCCATATAGAAATATTTACAATGATACATGCATAGCCATTCATTAGTTGGGCCTTGGCCTCAAGCTCTACACAAAGAATCCATACTAGCATATTTTATATCATTTATATAATTATGATTTAATACATTCTAAGTCAAAACCGAGGGTTCATTTCTCAGTTGTCAAACTATCAATGAGGACAATCATCATTAGCTATTATAAATGACTCTAGGTTTTGGGTGCTTAACCTAATTCTTTACTTTGGAGGAAAATACTTCTTAGCCAATCAAAAGAAATTTTACTAAAAGATCATATAATCTACTTTCTTATGACAATAAATAAATAATATAAATTTATATAATAAACTGGAAATTATAGATATTTCATATTATTGAATTTGATAAAAAAATTACATAAAACCATGTATTATATTATTTTTTTAATTTTCATTTTCATTTGCGAAGCAATGGTGCTAACTTATCTCACTGGTGCGTTTAGGTTTTGGGCGCACCGTAATAGGGTTAAATAATAATAAAATACCAAATTAAAAAAAAAATTACCATCTTTGAAAAATGTTTGCCCCCCTAAGCATCGGTGCCATACCTTTCTTGCCCAGACACCATGCCATCCATGCTCCATGTGGCAACATTGCTCACTTCCATTACTTGCTGAGTGGATTTTGAATTTTGCAAAACTGTGGGCAAAATTTGAAATTTGGTATACATCGAAAGCATGTCTCCCTGATGTGCAAGTGACTAGGTAAACTCTTTGTTACCTCATAATTTGGATTTTTGTTTATTAAATTTTCAAATTGAGCTTTATTTGCCCTTTATTTAAAAAAATTCAAAAAACCTGCATGGTGTGTTCAAGTCGTTCGGCTTGCACCATGCCATGGTGCACCCTGTAAATTTGCAGTGTGCACTATGATTGGCATGTTTGTATTTGTAGCACACCACAATGACATGCTCTAATGTGCATAATACATCAATTAAGTATTTTTCTTTAAATCACAACATTAACCAATGTGCATTATAAACAATAATGCATCAAATTGATGGTGCGCTGATGTGTAACAAGCGTGCCATTATCCTCATAAAATATTAAAACTCACAAAGATATGCTCCTACTATGGTGTGCTCTATTACTAGTTGTGAACTATGTATTGTGTGATGATGTGCCCACAAAACACTGATGCTTCCTATTAATGGATGCACTGCTAAACTAAGCATTTTTAAAACATCACCATGTTAATCGGTGTGCTTTGTTAACATGTTAGCACTAATGATTTGGTGCATTGATGTGTAACAAGTGCACCATTGTCCCATAAAAAATATAAATCCCACAAAGTGTTTCTCCTACTACAATGCACTCTATTAATATTTGCACATTGTGAATAGTGTAATGACATGTCCACAATGCATTGATGCTTCCTATTGATGGATGCATAGTAAAACTAAATATATTTTTAAAAGTATCCACATTAACTAGTGTGATGCTTTAACATGTCTGCACTAATTACTTGGTGCCCTAACGTGTAGAAGGCGCATCATTATCCCCACTAAAAATTATAAAACTCACAAAGAGCAGCTCCTACTATGGTGCACTCTATTAATATGTGTGCATTGTTTATGATGTGATGACATGTCCCTAATGCACCAATTCTTTCTATTGATGGATGCATTGATGGATGCACTACCAAAATAAAATATTTTAAAAAATAATCGCATTAACTGGTGTAGTTTGTTAACATGTACACATTGATTATTCGTTGTGCTGACGTGTAACAGGTGCATCGTTATTCCCATAAAAAATATAAAACTCACAAAGAGTTACCCCTACTATAGTGTAGTCAACTAATATTTGTGCACCGTTTACGGTGCGATGACATGTCATCAATGCACTGATACTTTCTATTGATGGTCGCATTGCTTAACTAAACATTTTTTTTTAAATCACCGTGTTAACCGATGTGTTTGTTTTATTGTAGCGCATGGTGTGTGGTCCTCTTGTGTTACAAGAGAACCAAGGACGATGCGTGAGTGTTATTTAGGTACACCGCTTGTCAAATTCATTTATTTTGAGAAAAAAATTATTATTTGATGTTAGTAAATAACATGCTCATTACATTTTTTTTTATCTCTCTTAATGAGACTAATCAATGTTATATGTGAATCAGAGATGTTGATTGTGAGAGGTTGATCAGCAGTAGAAAGCACAAGTGGACCAATACAATTTTGTGCACAAGTGGGAGGCTAGAGAGAGGGAGAGGAATTTGTACCTTATCCCCATTACCCATGTGACATGACACCTATTGATGTTTGTCTACCTCTTAAATTTATATAAGGAGGCTACATCTTGTAATGGGAACTCAACTTTGTCGGTACAATTGATTCGTCATTGGGATCAACGCAGACATGCCTTTGCTTGATCAATGGTTATAGTCTACTTATGAGGGAATTTACTTGATCACTAGGCTATCCATGAGAGGAGAGGATTTTCCCTAATGTTCCATTTGGTGTTGCACAAAAGAATCGAATTGCTTACTCTCAGAGATATATTGTTGACCACGTCACTAATCATGTTGATTTTTCAGGTGCATGGTGGAAATCTATGGATTTTTGTTTTTGGTAGAAAGGAGGTTAGGTGTCTCTCACCAATGGTGATAACCATCACTCAGCTCACCTGTAATGGGAAACAAATTGGTTTTATGTAGATTTTTTAGTGTAGAGACCTATATGCATTAGGTGGTCCTCCATCTTTTTGCACTAGTTTTTTTTCTTTGGATCAACGTTGTGCACATATTGATGGAAGGGCCAACTTCCCTTTTGGTTCAGAGATTTTTTTTTAATTTTTTGAGAATTTTCCAGCCACAAGGCCATCATTTGACCACCTCCCTCCTAGGATGATGATGGAGGTGCATATGCACATGTGGGGATAGATGATTCCTAAGAGGTGGTATCCCGAGAACTCATCTAGGATCACAACAGAGGGGCTAGAGATGTTAGCCAGTGAGGAGGACTATGCATTGGACATTAGTTCCATATGTGTATGTAGGGTTAGACTGGAGAGCATGTACCAACATATTTTACACCTAGGATGAACCACCAGATGGAGGAGGTAATATTAGCGTTATGTTTAAATATTTAATCTAGTTGCATTTTATTGTCTTGCTTAATGCAAATGAAATATATTCTAAATTCTTTTATTAATTTGTTAAATGAAATTATCTAATTATTGTTGTGTACTATAATTTTTGTAGACATTGACACGTTTGACGAGGAGGGGCCTCAACAGGTTCAAGTTGATGAGGTATGCAAGATATCGAGGTGCATGTGTTTCCTAGACCTGACCTATGACGTAGGATAGATGATAGGTTTTATTAGGATGTGGTGGATAGGTTATCCACATTGTTTTCTTAACTGGGTATCTATCATATACATGCACAAGAGATTACCTGAGACCTTGAGCTTGCATAGTTATGGAGGATGCTTCCACACGATATGAGGTATTTAATGCAGTATGTCGTCGAAACATCCATCCTTATATATGCTTGGATGTCAAAGGATTCTACATCATTTAATGAGAGAATTGATCCTCCTCCTCCTCCTCCTCACCATGACAGATCATCATCATCGCATGATCCACCTCCTCCTCCTCTAAATCACCATGATGACTAACTACTATCTACTCCTCCACACCTAGCTAACCCACCACCAACTCCAACTCTTGATCCATAGGTCGACGGACTATTCTCTCCTCCTCACCAACCCAACATCCACCATCTCTTACTCCACCCATCTCCCAGGCTCTAGATACGAAGGTCGTAGTGGGTCAGATACATTATGAGGGAGATATTGACTATGCTGCTCTCTTTCTTGCTATATTTCCTGGTAGAGGTATTGATGCATCTGGATCTACTGGTGAAGGCGTTGATGCCCTTGGCTCTATTGGCAGCTATAGTTATGCCTATGGTTACGAAGGTGGACCAGATATCGCATAACATTTATTGGACTAGAGATGTATATTTTCTATGTATCATGAGTTTGATATTAAATTATTATTCACACTCGCAACACACAACATGTTTCATGTTGATGTTGATGTTTATTTATATGTCGATGGTGATGTGTATATTAGTTTAGGTTAGATATGTTTGTTAGGTGTGCTTGGTAGATGTGTATGTTAGATAATGCAACTGGTTTTGTTAGATGTTATTATTAGATCTGTGAGTTAAATGTTGTTTAAATATGTTCAATGTATATGTTATATGATGGTAGGTAATGTTTACATGTGTACGTTAGGTGATGTTTGTTGTGTATGTTATATTATATTATTTCTTTTTTATGTGTATGTAAGATGGTGCTTATGTTTGATAGGCGATGATAGATGTATATATTATATGATGTTTTTCATACACGAGCGATGGTTATGTTAGATGATGTTTATGTTTAGTAGGTGGTCAATATGATGATTATGATGGTATGTTACATGATGTTAGGTGTGGTGGTGGGGGCCATTGATTTGATGATCACATTGTAATATCTTTTATTCTTATGTATATATGGACTTTTTCTTTTATGAACTCGATGTCCTATTAAATTATTTTATGATATTTATCTTCATCATTTGTATGATGTATTTTGTTGATGTCGATGAGTATGATTCATGTGTGTTATGCAATTTTATTTCTTTATTTATGTCAATGTATTTTATATTAGTTATAATTATAATTACAAAGTGGGCACAATATAAGTTATAATTGCGAGTTACAATCTCAGGTACAATTACAATTTACAATCATTATTACACTTTCACAACTACAAATTACAGTTACAATAAAAAATTACTAATTAGATTTACAAATTACAAATTGGACACTTACAACTAAAGATTTACAATTGCAAATTGCAATTACAGTTACAATCACAATGTGCAAACTACAATTACAAATTTGCAATTACGTGTAAAAATTAATTTACAAATTTGCAAAATTACAAAACAATTTATGAAATTGCAAAATTACAATTAAAAATACAAACTTGTAAATTTACAAAATTCAATTTCAATTACAGGTGTATAGTCACACAACACTCTTACAGTTACAATTTTGCAATAAAAAGATACATAGGGAAATAAGAAATAGAAATGCCAAGTTCATAGTAATTTTGGTAAGGAGAAAAATAAACTAATATATAAATATAAGTAAAGCTTCATATTGCATTATTAAATTTGGCCATGTGAAAAGGAATTAAGTTATTTGCTCACCTCCTATTTATCACAAATTTTACAAAATCAATTATCCCCATCTATTGTTTTTTGTTAGATTATTGAGTAGTTTCATTATGGAGGTTGAGTCACATTGGTTCTATTTTCTACAGTATTAATTTTGTTCTTTATGCACATAAAATTGGAAAAATAGTTTTGATCATTAAATTTAGGATTTATAAAATCTTAGTAGTATCCATGTTCCTTTTATTAATCATTTCATTATTGTATTATTTTAAATGACAATTTAAATTGATGCCCATGTAGGGTGATACCACCATACAAAATAAGATGATATTTTTTCTCGTAGGTTTAATCATCATAATATTGATTTTATCCATGTTAATGTTAAGTTTATAAAAATTGTAAAATGATTGATAAGCTTGAGTTTCTTATTCATGAAGGGATTAAACAGTTTAAATATAAAAGTGTTTAAAACATTTGGTAATCAACTTTGAATTTTCACCATCATAACACGAAAAATAACCAATTAGAGAATTAAAGATAGCAACAATCCTGGGCAGGCGTACTGAAAGAGTTACTGGGCAATGAATTGAGTGAAGGGGTGATGAAATAAAACATGTACATATCACTCTCCATTGCCATCACCCTGATTATATTCATCGCTTAGCATGATATAACTATTATTCGAAAAAATATGTTTAGATCTAGGTTCATGTCTTAATACAAAATACCAATCCTTATCTAACACATCTGGGTAAGAAAACACTTGGTTGCAGTGTTTTGAGAAAACATAAGGCTCCTTAGTTTCATACCACATATTTCTAGAGTTGATACATATCAACCCACTATCACGATATTCCTTTACATTATTCTTGTCGAATGTGTCCTACCACTTGCACCTGAAAATAACACATTGGAAAGATGAGAAGTCCAATTGAATGATCTCTTGTATCTTTCCAACATAACCCAACTTCCCCCTATTAGGTTTTGATCACGGTGGCTAGCACGATTAAATTAGTCGAACTCGAATTCCACTCCGCAACCTTGTGTAATACATCCATAATTACCATCCTTAGTGTGAAAATGATTCCCATATTCCCACATAGATGGGAACAACTGAACCTGTAAAAAAGCGAACAAATGATGGTGTCATATGTCTAATAACCTAACCATTGATATATATAATATAGATGTTATAATTCAACGGTGCATTATAAAGTTTGAAATGAATTGAAAGGGAATATTATGAAGTTCTTGTACCTGATCCCTATGTTTAGTGCACCCTCCTCAACATGTGGGTAATGACCAGATGCACCATATTTCTCTTTGACTTGGTCAGCAACCCAAATGTTGGGATAGATCATTTACATATTATATTTTAAATGATCAAGATAAGGAATGCTTCTACTGTTCAACCGTATGAATTATTTCCTATCAATATCCTGTTTCCTCCTCCTCTCTTCATATAATCGACCCATGGTTGTGTTTCCTCCCCGTTGTAAATAATGAATTTATCGATGGCATCAATTTCTAAATTCATTGTTGTATTCATGAAATCAAATCGACATATAATACATATGAGATCAAATATATATTATGAAGTTCATTATGAATAGTTACAACGATGTGGAATGTAACAAAAGATAAGTGACTTACTCTTTATCATGCGGCTTTTTTCCATTCATTTGGAGTAGCTTCTCATCCCTTTGTCCTCATCACGTTCATCATCCCAAATCATTGAGCCCGGTGTGTGGTTGATTTGCTTGATGTACCCATTGACCTAATAGAATGAGTCATATACTTTGTACCCCTCGGGTTTTTCCCTTTGTCGAACAGATCCCTCTAACTTTTTCATTTACCTCTCTAAGAAGAACATCCAACAACATGTAATATCGACTAATTAATACTCATCAATTAGGTGAATTAGAAGATTAACCTACAATTCCATGAAACTCTTCAATAGTTCCTTCTCAAACATACAAACAATATCAACTATCTCTTGATGCCACTGCAGAATGCTAGCCATGTCAATCTCCTTTGACATGATCCATAGTACAAATGCATATAGTGTAGATGTGGTACATTATATGTCCTCAAGAAAGTCGTGGTTCACACACTCATGCACAAGCAAAGGATAATGACACTACAAAGTTAACACAAAAAATTAATTGCTTTGTAAATTTTGGAGTGAAAGATAAAAACAAAAAAATTAAAAAAATTAAAACATTTTTTTTACATATAAACCCCTAGAAGTTTCAGATGGTCGTGTGATTTCAAACCTGACAAATTTTTGTGAATAGTGAAGCAATGTTGTAGAGTAGGCCCATATAAAGAATGCATCTTCACACCCAATATAGATTCATTTTCCAAAGAAAGATCATCTTTATTCAAAACCCATGGTACATCACCTTCTTTAAATGACCAAGAGGGTCCAAGCTCTCCTCTATTTGCTTGTCTTGGTCAATGCTTATTTTTAATATTTGAAGAAAAAAGATCTCTCCTTACATCCAACGTGTAACTTTTTTTGATTATATGTGCCTCCACAAAGAATATGAAACATTTTTAAATATATGTGTGGGATCTAGTAAAAGGAAAATATTAAGATGCTCCCAATATGGGAGTTCATAAAATACCGATTTCTTTTTCATCCTAATAGGAATTTTCTCCATGTAGGTGTCGAAGAATTTAGGATCATGGAACATATGTTCCCCATTTGAATTGAACATTTCTGCAATTTCCTTCTCCTCTCTTTGTCATGTTCCCTAAGCCAGTAAGTCAGTGCCATTATTTCATACCTTTGGGTTCTCTCTGGTTTACCATTGAAAGCAGATGTTTTTCTTTTATAAGGGTGGTTTTATGGGAGGAGTACCCTCAAGCAGTCATACACTAGATTTCATAGGTGGTTGGACTACCTACCATTCATATAAGGTCCACAACATTTACATACATGATACCCTTTCGTTACAAGACCTACAATGTTATGGTATATAGAACACATTAGTGTTGAAGATCAATACAGTCAAACCCAATTAAATATGTCAAAAAAATATTGCTATGAATATAAACAAATCAAATAACATATGTACCACAACAAACTCCTAATCTTGGACAGTCATGTATGGTGTATGCACATATTCCATACAACGCAAAACTCCTATTTGTTGGGATGGGTCTTGATACATTGTATATGTCTTTTAGTTGATTTTGGTGAAATTGTTGAAAACATGAGGTGGCAAGGAGTTGTAACATGTTGAGAAGGTGACTCCATGTTGTGGTTTTGATAAAGAGTGGTTGGATACACCAAAGGCCCCTTTGTAGACAAGTAGATTAATGATTACAAAATCATTACTCAATTCAGATCATGTGAGTAATGCATGGCTGAGAAGCACAAGATTAGTGCTTGTGGTGATGAGCAAATAGAGGCAAAGATGACATTACTATGATGATGTGTAGTGTATTGCAATAATAGAAGAGTGATGAGATGGAACCCTTTATTTCCATGATATTGTAAGGTTCAAGTATATAACAATGAAAAATTTGATAAAGTTTATCATAATTTACCTTAGAAGCACTAGCCCCAAGGGTTAGCTCAATTGGTAAGATGTGCGCACACTCCCTCGGTTCGGGGGGAGGTCATGGGTTCGAGCCTTGAGTCCTTTGGGGTTAGGCCTTCTGCTAGGATGGTCAGCGGTTTACCACCTCTACCATCCACGAATGTGGAGAAGTATTGCTGAGTTTCCCATGGATCTTTCCATCTGAAATTTTTTTTACCTTATAAACATTAGGTCACACTTTTTATTGTAGTATATTGATTTTGATGCAAGACCATCACCAACAAAGAGGCCCGCAATGGTCAAGAACACTATGGAAAGAACACTATTAGTTAAAGTCCCAAATTTCAATAAGGGAATAACTACACGACACAATTAGAAATAGTCACGTGTGTTTCGCATCACTATGATAAAAGAATTGATGGATTTACTTCAATAATTAGATGACACAAAAATTACATTACAATCATTATTACATAAATCTCTTCCGCCTACAATGTCAAGCTCATTTATAGAATTGATATGGCATCGATATGTGTTTGGAGGAAAATGTGTTAATAAACATAATATTCCATGAGTGATACTTTTCAACATAATGGGTAATAACCAAATTATCACCAATGTTTTAGATTTTGGGACTATTTACCTGTGGGACATGATGTGATGAAACCTCTAGCATGATTAGATGACATAGACTGGTAATGTTAGGTTCCAAATTTTCAAAAATATATATGTTCCTTGCCTTCCGAAGATTCCAGATGAAAAATAAGGCAGGTACTAGAGACTACCACCCTTTGAGACCCAGCTAATAAGATTTTTCTAATAGAGACGTAGCAGACCGATGTGGGTGCACATCAAAATCTCTTCTAAGACCTTGAATCACCTTTTCCACAAAGGAACAACCAACGAAAAGATGTTCAATTGTTTAAGCATATGATTTGCAGAGGCTACATCTATTAAGACCACGCCATCCCCTCTTACATAGAATGTCTCATGTATTAATTTTCAGATTACAAGTCAGACAAATAAAGCATTTCAATTTTTGAGGGATATTGTAATGCCAAACCTTCAAGAGAAAATTATCATCCATTACTGTCAGATGCCCAGAGACTATAAGCTCATATGCCCTCCTTCCAGTCACCTTACCAGATTTTTTGTCAAACATCCATAGCAAGGAACCTTCAGAATTCCCAATCCTTATTCCACCATGGGACATACCTTTAACAAAATAATTCCATTAGACAGCCCAGTCACCCCCCAACTTTAGATCTGAATCCGTATACCAATAGTTAAAATCATGAGAGTAAACCTCCAGATTTTGTGCCTGGGCTAGATTGGTTATCCCCAAGTCATCCAGATAATCTCTTAGATCCTCGGATAAGAGATACTGCGAATTAAGACCCGCAATAGGATCCACTCCCAGCTGAATACTTAATCCATTTCCCACCTTCCAACCCAGCTGTCCAGTAATCCAAGACACTATTCTGATAAAACCATTCCAAAAGTATGAAGTTCCTGATATGTTGAATTTTCGAGCTCTGATCCAATCCTCCAAGGGCCTATTTTTAATTGATTTATGTGCACTGATCTTGCTCCAAATACCATTCCCCATAATCAGCTGCCACATGCTTTTCAATCTCAGCGAGATTCCAAACCATTCAATGTTCTTAATGTCCCATCCACTGTATTCAATTGGGGTTGAAACAGTTTCCCAACACACTAGGTGAATTTTCTGATGACCTTTTGAGATTCCCCACAAGAAGGAGAATATGGATCTCCTTAGTAAATTCAGTATAGATTTAGGGCATATTTCCAGGGAAAACCAATAAACTGCTAATCCAGTGAGAACCGCTTTTATAAGAACAACTCTGCCACCGAGAGAGAGCAACCTGTAGGTCCAGCTTTTAATCTCGTTTTCAAACATTTCCACCATCCATCTCCAGTTAGAACTTCGATACCCCAAAGGTTTAAGGTGATATCCCAAGTACTTAAAGCCCGATGTGATCGGTTCCATGTTGTAGGGAAGAATCTCAGTAATTTGACTTCTAGTATCGGCATCAACATTCTGATAGAGAAATGATGACTTTTCCAAGCTGACAGTCATACCCGTGGCCAAGCAGAACAAGTCCAGAGCATCTTTATAAGCTCTCCATTCACTGATAGTACAAATACTGAATAACATAACATCGTCAACAAATAGAAGGTGAGTTATCGACATATTAGATGAGTACTAAAATCCTTTAATGTGGCCTTTCTGCTGAGCATTCATAATAATTCTGCTGAGACTCTCAATAATCAAGATAAATAATAAAGGAGACAAGGGGTAGCCTTGACGAATTCCTCTAGAGGCTGGGAAAAAATTTGAGGGAGTCCGATTGACTAAGGCTGCAAAACAAGCACTAGATACACAACCCATGATCCATTTCACACCTATCAGGGGGATTCCAATCTGTATAAGCAGAAGTCTTAGAAAATTCCAATTTACCCTATCAAAGGCTTTGACCAAGTCAAGTTTAAGTACCAGGACATTTGAATTCTTAGATTTTATAGAGTGCAATACTTCCTGGGTTATGCCAACGGGTTCAATAATCTT
Source organism: Pseudotsuga menziesii (assembly GCA_001517045.1). Lineage (NCBI taxonomy): Eukaryota > Viridiplantae > Streptophyta > Pinopsida > Pinales > Pinaceae > Pseudotsuga > Pseudotsuga menziesii. The sequence goes on from LPNX010454641.1 coordinate 92,520, forward strand.
CCTATCCTTAAGAAAACCAAATTGTTGAGCAGATATAGCCCTATTCAGAAGAGGCTTCAGTCGAAGATCTGCAATCTTAGAGATGACCTTGTAAACAAGGTTACATAAGGATATAAGGCGGAAGTCAGCAAAGGTAGAAGGCTTCTCACACTTAGGGATCAGAGTCAAGAAAGTTGTGTTTAGAGCCCCAGTAACTTTCCCTTGGGTCCTGGCCTACTCAGCAACCAAGACTAGTTCCTCACCATTAAGGTCAAAAAAATACAGGAAGAACTCTACCATCCATCTATCAAGGCCAGGGCTTTTATCTTTCTTAAATCCTTTAAGTACAGCTTCAACTTCCTAGACTGATATGGGCTTAAGGAAGCAGTTGATATCCTCTTCCTCTATCATAGTTGGAAAGAGTCTAATCACCTTTAACTGATCATCAATATTTGTTTTCTTATCGTCTTCAAAAAGGGCACTGAAATGTTGTTTCCCAAGCATCTTAAGAGATGCATCCTTAGATACTACCCTACCTTTCTTATCATTAAGAGACCAGATTGCTTTTGAACTTCTTGTAGCAGAAGCATAGGAGTGGAAAAACTTTGTATTTTCACCCCCTTCATTAATCCACTGAACTCTGCTTTTCAGTTTCTGAGTAGTTACCTCATGGGCCTAGTATTTAGCTTTCCTAACTTGAAGGAATTTCAGTTTATCCGCATTGGTAGTTGTCAAGAGGCCCAAATCCTTAAGTAAGATGTTCGATATTTCTTCATTAATTTCTAAGATCTAATTCTTCCTTTCACAATTTTTCTTTCTTTCCCAACCTGTAACCAATCCTTTGAGTCTACGCATATTAAGGGTGAGAGCATCCATATGACTATGAGCTTCCAAGGCCAGAGGCTCCTTCCATGATGGGGTCACTAGAGGTGCAAAATCATCCTCCAAGAGCCAGGCCCTATTGAATTTAAAGGGATAACTCTGTGTACCTAGTCTCGGGCCCCATTCCAGGGAAATAGGGTAGTGGTATAATACATCAGAAGGTGTAGCCCAAGATCTATAGCAAGTGAGACTAGGAAGAAGAGAGTCAGATAGAAGAAACTGGTCTAGTCTTTTACTTATGCATGCATCTCGAGTATGCCCATTCCTCCAAGTAGGGCCAGGAAAGTTCATGGAGAGATCAACCAGGTTGTCGCTGGAGATGAGCTGGGAGAAATAAGGTGCCAAGGGGTCAGTCCTTGCTTTGGTACCCCAGACTTCAGAAGAGGAGATAGTGAAGTTAAGGTCCCTAGCCAAGAGTAAATTTGGTAAGTTTAGTAATCCACCCGCCAAAATGTTATCCCAGAATTTAGTTCTATGAGTATAGGGCCCATAACAGTTTATAACAGAGAGGACCTCAGATATCCCCTTAATGCTAGCTTTGAGTATAATGATTGCAATGGATGAAAATGCTTTGCAAAGTACCAGGAGAGGGTTCCAACCTGCAAGAAGGCCACTTGAAAGGATAGATTCATCTGAGGCACAAAATTGCCACCCAGGTTTGAGTTTTGAAAACAGAAGAAGAGACTCAGTATAACTGCACATAGTCTCTTGTAGTAGAATCATATCTGGATTTAGATCAGAGAACAGACGACCAAGGGCATTTTGTTTAGTAAGCCCCCCAAAACCCCGAATGTTCATGGATAAAATTTTCATGGGGAACCTGACACGGTGTGCTTGCTCTAAGTACCTGAGAATGGGAGGGAGAGATGCGTGGCTGTCTGGCTGCATTCTTAAGTCTAGTAGAGAGGGGAGTAGAGACCCCCACATCCCCAAGGGTCTTTGAAGGAGGCTTCTTTGACTTACGAATGGTCATATTTTTAAATTGTATAAAGTCTCTGAAGGAGATCATTATTCAACTTATGAACGCTCTCATCTAGCTTATTACATGGGGTGGAAATTTACATACTACCCAACACCAAAAATGAATTCCTCTCCTACAAAAGAATAAGTAAAATATTTCTTATTATTGTTGTTGATCTTTAACTATTGAAGAATAGTTGAAAAATTTCTTGTTAATGTTGTGGTTCTTCACGTATTAGAGAATATGTGGTAAAACTTCACCTACTAAAGATTAGGTCGCTTCACCTAGTCAATTCCTAGGGAAGTGACAAGGGAAACTTTATGCATTTCATATTTGAATTTGTCATATTCAAATGAAAATTAGGGGATTGTCAATCCAAGGAATATATATAGATAGCAAATTTAAAAATAAAATTTGTTACTATGGATCTGGCTGTAACTCTATTGATTACAAATTATATTAAGTACAACACTAATTGCACCATTTTCAAGGCTAATCACAATATCTAAGTTTGATGTCAACACCACTCTAGCCCCAATGATGATGAGAAATTCCATATCTAATTAATCATTATTTGTGTCCATTTGATAGTGATTGAAAACCTTGCAAATAATACTTTGTGCAATCGGTTTGTTGAGAGATGTTGATTGAATCTTATTTTATGATGGAATCCATTATTTATCACACAAATGCACAAAGTTTTCAAAACAAATTTTGGTTTCTTTGTCAAGAGCATTGTATTTTTAAGTGATGTAGGAGAATCACCCAAGAAAATAATGATACATGTTAAAGAATGTTTGGGTGGTGAAGTGATGAAGAAATCCACGAAGAAAGTGATGAATGACTATGGGCTTGATAACATGTTAGACATTAGGATGAAGTGATGATGTGATTTGATGAGGGGTTATGACATGGGAAGGGTCCAAGAAATAGTCAATGATACTACTTGGGGAAATCCTAGTTGGAACATTGTACTAATTGAGGTGATCCCTCACCCAACTATCCAGTAGTAGAGGCTAGTTGTTAGTACTAGGAACTTGTTGGAGATACCCCAACTCTACATTTGGGGATTCTCAACAAAGGCATGATGACACCACCATGTTCCAAAGTTACTCATAGTCGCCATTGGGGTGATCCCTCATAGAGCCCAATTGCATTTCCATCACATTCCTTCGGATTTAGGAATTCGAAGGAGTTGTCTCAACTCCATGGTGGTTTAAAACCACTCAATGCTCAATTATACATGGAATAAAGTCATACTGGGAGAAGGAATGATAATGATGTATACAGATAGGGTGGTGTCACATGGCATAGTAAAATGAGACAGGAAGTGTATGCCTAGCAAAGATAAAGATGCTACAAGAGAAGGAATGTGAATAAATAAAACTACCATTAAAGACAAGGAGGTCACAAACCATTGATGAGTTTGGGAATAGTTAACAACATTCATCAATAATATGTAAGACCATCCAACCATGAATATAGTTACAGTCTACAAGAATATAAATATACTACTTGAGTAAGATAATAAAGAGCACTCGAGAGGTGAATATTATGAGTGAAGGCTTCCATGGCCTACAACCAAGGAGAAAAAAAGAATCATGTATCATGAGAGAGAAAGAGATTAGAAGGAAGGTTAAGAGCCTTATCCTTGTTATTATTCTTTAAAATTGGATAAGGAAGATGATGATTGATCATTGAGGTGTTTTTCCCTTTAGATTTTTCCACATAAATATTGTATGTAATTGATTATGATATTTGTGTAATTTTATGTTGTCTCTATTTAGTATTTGCATGTTTTTAATATTCTATTAATGGTTAGCATAGAGTGCATTCATTGAGTGATTCAAATAACATAAAAGGGTTCTCTCCTAGTTGCACCTAGTGGTATTAGGGTAGGCAACTTCTCTAGGATGAGAGATGTTCTAGGAACATTATACTTGGCTACCACTTTAGGATTGAGATGATAGTGTAGGGAAGAAGAATGAATGAATAGAAAATAAAATGTAAGGAACAAAATGAAGAAGAAGATGCAAAACAAGTGGATGATGAAGAATCCTAAGAAAATGAAGGTGTTGTAGAAGCTAAAGGTAATATAGTGTGAGAGAGGAGGAGTTGAAAGGAAGTGTCTACTAAAGTAAGTTAAAATTGAAGATGTTGATGATAAAAAGATAATAGATTTTAAAATATGTTAATGAAGATGAAGAAATTTTAATTAAGAGATGTCTTGAAGATAGCATGAGAGGTGTTCCATAAAGTGAAAATACTATTATTGAAGTGAGTATGTTTTCGAGTTTAATTTGGTGAAATTGTTGAAAACATGAAATGTGGACGAGGTTTAACATTCTGATAAGGTGACTCCATATTGTGTGGTTTCGAGCAAGAGTGGTTGGTTACACTAAAGTCACCTTTGTAGGCAACAAGAAAACGAGTAGCAAAATGGATCTAGATAAACACTACTCAATTCAAATCATGTGAGTGATGCATGGATAAGAAGCGCATGATTAGTGCTTGTGGTGATGAAGAAAGATAGGAAAATATGGCATTAATGCGATGATTTGTAGTGTATTGCAACAAAATAAGAGTGATGAGATGGAATCCTTTATTTCCATGATATTGCAAGGTTCAAGTGTATATCAATGAAAGAATGGATAAATTTTATCATAATTTACCTCATAAGCATGAGGGCAAACTTTTCTTTGTAATATATGGATTTTGATGCAAGACCATCACCAACAAATAGGCCTGTAATGGTCAAGAACACTATGGAATGAAAATATTTGTTTAAGTCCCAAATTTTATTAAGAGAATGACTACATAACAACATTACAAATAGCCATGTGAGTTTTGCATCACTGTGATAAAATAATTGATGGATATAATTCAATAATTAGATGACACAAAAATTACATTACAATCATTATTGTATGAATATCTTCCACCTACCATATCAAGCTCATTTATAGAATTGATATTGCATTGATATGTGTTTGTAGTAAAATGTATCAATAAACACAATATTCCATTAGTGATAGTCTTCAACATAATGGGTGATAACCATATTATCTATCACAATTTAGGAAGGAGTTGTGCCCTTTCAATCATGCCCCATGTATATAATAATAATATATTTATTATTATTATTTATGTTAATGACAATAAGACGTAAGTCAATATTTTGCATAAACACACCCCACTAAGATTGGCATAGGGATAGGAAGATACATTATGATAACCCCCCTTTAATGACAACTTTCTTCTTTCCATCCAATAAATGTTGCATGAAAGTAGTAAGAATGATCACATCTATCTTACTACATGGGGTGGCAATTTACATACTACCCAACACCAAATTTGAACTCCTTTCCTACAAAAGAATAAGTAAAATGTTTCATATTATTATTGTTGATCTTCAACTATTGAAGAATAGGTTTCAAATTTCTTGGTAATGTTGTTGTTCTTCACCTACTAGATAATGAATGATAAAAAATCACTTGTTGAAGAGTAGGTCGCTTCACCTAGTTAATTTCTAGGGAGGCGACAAGGGGAACTCCATGGCATTTACTATTTCAATGTGTCATACTCAAATTACAATTATGGGGTTTTCAATCCAAGGAACGTCTATATAGACATCCAATTTAAAAATAAAATTTGTTGCCATAGATATTGCAGTAACTCCATTGATTACAAATTAGAGTCAAGCACAAAACTAATTGCACCATTTTCAAGGCTTATCACAACCTCTAAGTTTGATTTCAAAATCACTCTAGCCCCACAGATGATGATAAATTCCATACCTTATTAATCATTATTTGTGTCCATTTGATAGTGATTGAAAACCTTGCAAATAATACTTTGTGTAATAGGTTGGTTGTGAGATGTTTATTGAATCTTATTTTATGATGGAAACAATTATTTATCACACAAATGCATGAATTTGTCAAAATAAATTTTGGTTTCTTCATTAGATCATTTGTTTAAGTAATGTAGGAGAATCACCCCAAAAAATGATGATATCTTTTAAGGAATGTTTGGGTGGTGAAGTGATGAAAATGTCCATTAAGAAAGTCATGAATGACTATGGGATTGATGACATGGTATACATTAGGGTGAAGTTATGAGGGTTCATGAAATGGGAATGAACCAAGAAATAGTCAGTGATACTTGATGTGATCCCAGTTGGAACATTGCACTAATTGGGGTGATCCCTCACCCAACCATCCAATACTAGAGGCTAGGTGTTAGTATTAGGGACTTGTTGGAGATACCCCAAATCTACATTGGGGAGTTCTCAACAAAGGAATGATGACACTACCATGTTCCCAAATCTTCCCCTAGTCACTATTAGGGTGACCCCTCACAGGTCCCAACTACATTTCCATCATATTCCTTTAGATTTATGAATTCGGAGGAGTTGTCTCAACTCCATGGTGGGTTAGAACCACTCAATGATCAATTATACTTGGAATAAATTCAGTTTAGGAGAAGGAATGGTAATGATGTAGACCAATATGGTGGTGCCCCTAGTAAAGGTAAAGAGGCCACGATAGAAACACTGTGAAGAAATAAAACTACCATTAAATACAAGGAAGTCACAAAGCAATGACAATTTTGAGAATAGTTAACAATATTGGTCAATAATATTTAAGGCCATATAATCATGAATATAATTACAACCTACAAGAAGATAATATACTACTTGAGTAAGAGAATGAAGAGCACCCGAGAGGTGAATATTGTGAGTGAAGCCTTCCATGGCCTCCAACCTAGGATAAAAAAACTAATTATGTATCAAGAGAGAGAAAGTGAGTAGAAGGAAGGTCAAGATCATTATACTTGTAATTATTCTTCAAAATTGGATAAGGAAGATGATGAATGATCATTGAGGTAGTTTTTCCCTTCATATTTTTTCACGTAAAATCTTGTAAGTAATGGATTATGATATGTGTGTAATTTTATGTTGTTTATATTGAGTACTTTGCATGTTATTCAAATGTTATTAATGGTTAACATAGAGTACATCCATCGAGTGATTGAAATAACATAAAGGGTCCTCTCCTAGATGAACCTAGTGGTATTAGGGTAGGTGATTGTTGAACTTAGTAATGTCATTAATGACAAACGAGAAACATGAAGCCTAGAAACTAGTTTGAATGTTTGCATGAGGCTTAGAATCTAGTTTGAAGAAGTATATAGAACAAGGTTGTCAAGGGAATATGCGTGCAAGTCCCATAAATTCATGGAAATCTATCTATGTAATTTAAGGATCAGTGTTTGTCGCATAAATATTGTGCAACCATTAAAAATATCAAGTATGCAGATTGCATGACGACAAAAGAACACGAGACTTGGTTAGCTCAAGTCAAATATTTGGGTAAACTTGACCATGAATAAAGGAAGAAGGGGTTTTACTGATGTAGAGAAGCCCCTACATATGGACAAACCAATTGAATCAAGAAAATAAGTATTGATGCAAGAATGAATATAAATAAACAAAATATTGATGGTGTTGGCCCTAGGAAATATTGGGAAATTTTGGGTATCAGTTTTGGATAAATGGATTGGTGTGAATGGGGATGCGGCAAAGTGGCTTGAAAAAGTGGAAAGCTATGAAGAAGCGACCGATATGTTAGGAAGTCAGGTTGTTTGACAAAGTCCAACCACTGAGTTGCTTAGGTGGCCAAAAATAATTTCTCACTTACATTATTAGGATAAGGTAGTGGACACAGGGTAAATGGATATGAAGAGCCTATAAACATGTAATAGGATGGGATTTTTGGGGTTATACAATTTTGGGAAGAACTTACATAATTTTTGTAATATGTAGCGAAGATCATATGTATTGTTTTGTATCTACATATGTCAAAGTGTAAGTTGTAGAAAGTCGCAAGGATGAAGATTGATCTAGAAGATGTGTCTCCAGATACATTGTAATGAGTTGTTAAAGAGAGCTATGTAGGCTATGTGAAAACCTAAAACATTAATTTGCTGCGACTGTTTAATGATGAACAATTTTTTGGTTTTTCTCATCTTGGGTTTCCACGTTAAACTTCTGGTGTAAAATATGTTATGATGTGTGTGTGTGTGTGTGTGTGTGTGTGTTATGTTTCTTTGCTTACCGATGCATGCAATGAGAAGTACATATTATGAATGCATAAATTAGTAAATGAATGATAACCATGATATCATATTCTTGAGTATATGTTTTAAATTACTATTATGATCTCTGTCGAAGTGAATGACATGTCGAGGATTTGATCATGTCGAAGTTATATTCACCGTCTTATTGCGATGTTCCCCTTTTGTGCCATAGAAACCTAGTTCATGCACTCCCCATAGGTAATTCAGGTGAGACATCATCTTCCCTACAGGTGTTGTTGAAAGGGTTGAACCCCTTTCAGGTTAGTATCTTGGGTGTTTGTTGATAGGTTGTTGTGTGGACCTAGGTCAAGATCATAACATTGTGCCAACATATGTGTTTGGGTGAGAGTATGGAGGATATGGAAGTACTCTTAAATTGAAGCTTCGGTCTAATAGGAGAATTAGTGGAAATTTTATCTGAAGAAGTGTGTGACAATATAGAACCAAGTCAGACACAAAGTCATAGTCCCAAAAGAAGCATAGAGCCGAAGTGCACAAAATAATTGTATAGAATAGTACATGGTTAGATCTTAGGTGTGAAATATAGATTAATAAGTGGTTAGGTGCACAATATAGAAGAGTACATGGTCAAGTGTGAAGAACATAATACAACAAAATATGTAAAGTAGAGTGCACATAAAAAAAGAGTGCTAGGAAAGTTTATGCAAAGCAGAGTGTGCAGATCTAAAATCACAAAGTAGAGTGCAATAGAGGAATATAGTTACAACTCCATATCTCAATCATATATATTTCAAGGAGGTAGGATTGGGAAAGGATATGAGATTGTGGTATCCTATAGGTTGGTTCTTGCTGGTTATGAGTTGGTGCTCATAAGAGAATTAGTGTTCTAAAAAAATGATGTATACAAATAAAAATTTGGTGCTTGTACATGGGATTGATGTCCATGTCAGATTAGTTTCTGCAAAATTTGTGAGTGGGTGCTCATACTATTGGAGATTGGTGTCTTCTAGAAATCTATGTAGTCAAAGATTCTATCTATATAAAATTTATTTATAAAAACTCTACACATAGTGTTTTATATGTTGATAATTGCTTTGATACTGGTGTATGATCTGTGAAGTGAAAATTTATATAAATATTAAAATTGAGCATGATAACGATTCACCACCCTCTTAGTGTCATTGAAGGTTCCAACAATTGGTATCAGAGAAGGTCTTTTAAATACAGTCCAACCACAGGAAGGAATATATGATTGCACAGATATGGCTTGTGAGGAATTTGGTCTAAGCACAAACATAACCCCTTTGTTCAATGAAACAAACTATTTTCTTTGGAGTATAGGAATGGAAGCCTACTTTCAGTCACTTGGACTTGAGATATGGTAGTTAGTTGATAAGGGTTATACAACTCCAAAGAATCAACCAAAAGTTGAAGCTACAAAAAGGTTAAAAAAAAGACAATGCATAGGCAATAAATGCAAGTTTGAGAATCTTATCAGATTCTGAGAGGAACAAAGTAGGACAATGTAAGTAAGATAGAGAACTTTGGAATAAGATACAAAATATTTATACAAAGGAATCTCTCCTCATGGTCACAAAACATTCTAATCAAGAATACGAAGATGATAAAAATAAAGATCCACCAATAGAGGAAGCAATTTCTAAGGAAATAAATGGCAGGCCAAAAGATCTCTCTGAAAGTGAAAGAAAAACCAATGAAGAATCAAAAGACAAGGAAGATGAAGTTGATCTTAAAAAACAACGAATTTTTTCCCTAGATGAATTTAAGAAGCTCAAAGAGAAGAATGCATTACTAGAAGATCTACTAGAAGAATAAAAAAAGGAAAAGCATGAAGACCATGAAAAGACTAAAAATAGTATTGTTGGCCTAAGAATTCCTATGCAAGAAGCAATAAAAGAAAAAGAACTATTAAAGGAACACTTGTTATAGCTTGAAGAAAAGGCTCGAGTAACTGAGGATCTAGAAGAAACTCAACAAAACTATTTAAGTCAGCTATAGGAAAAGGATGTAGAGATTACTTCTTTGGAAGAATAACTAGTGGAACTCAGAAAAGAGAATTAGTCTCCAAATAATAGAAAACAATGCTTTGTCACAATAAAAGGATCCAAGGATGAAATTACAGTCGATTTAGAACACATGAATTCAAAGGCTAAGAAGGATTGTGCTAACATGAATGTCACAGTCGATTTAGAACACATGAATTCAAAGGCTAAGAAGGATTGTGCTAACATGAATGTCACAGTCGATTTAGAACACATGAATTCAAAGGCTAAGAAGGATTATGCTAACATGAATGAAGAATGAAATTAACTGCAGCCTTCAAGTCTTCAACCTCCGGAGGCTTCCCAATGCCCATTGCCCATTAATGTTGGGCAGTGACAAATTAATTAACGCTACAAGCCTGCAAATTGAAATATTTTTTGGATTCGAGAATCGAATTTCATAGTAGCTACTAGCTGGTATTAGGTTAGTAGTAAGTACCCATGGGCCACGCAGTGACGCCACAGGCCACTGCCCAGTGCGGCAGTGCCCACCAGTTGGTCCCAGGTTGGCAGGGCCGCCGCTGGCCGCTTAAGCCTTAAGGCTTAACCTATCATGCTGCCTCTTCAGACTGCAAGTACCTACTAGGCTACTACCATAGATTTTGACGTGTGATAAATACGAGTGGATGTCAGTTTGACGGTTTGAAAATTCTGGAGGACGTCAACATTGACGTGTTAAAAAAATTTGCACCTGTCAAATACGTTTAAAAATGAAAAAAACGTTTTGTGAACGTCAAATTCCAGGCCTGCTTGTGATAGGTGATATTTATATATTGTGATAGAGAAAAAGAATTCCCTGACTATGTTGAATTCACTTGTTAGATGTGACTTGTTGTTACAACCCTTGATTAGACCGCGAATAAAAAAGCCAGATTCATCGGGCAAGGGCTAAGGTGCATCCCACACTTGTTAGTGAATGTCTAATATACATGAGATACTTTATAGTGCAATGTTGTATTATAAGGTCAGAAGTCTATGTTATATTAATAAAATAATATATTATAATATTTTAAGGAAAAAGATGAAGACATTTAAGATTACGTGAGATACTTTATGACGTAATGTTGCAATATACATAAGATACTTTATGGTGTAACCTTGTAATATAAGGTAAGAGGTACACGTTTTATTAATAAAATAAAACAATATGTTTCAAGGAGAAAAAAAAAACGTCTTTCAAGACACGTGACAAATGACAAGTTAAATTTTATTTTTAAATAAATCATTGAGAAGGAGAAATGGACTTTATTCATTAACATTTTTTTACATTAAAGTTTTAATATATCTCTTAGGTTTTCTTGGAGATGGTTTAATCTCTATTTAAAAGGATTGGATCAAAGAAATGAGACGGTGCTGGTTCTAATATTTGTTATTTTGGAAATTTTTAGCAGAGAGCATTTATCGGTGATGGATGAGGCCTTTTATGTCATTGCAAGCGCTGATATATATGGATGGGTAAAATCTATTAATCCAAACAATAGTACATTGTTTAATTTTTTAGTGGTTGTAAAGTTTTTTAAAGTTTTTAAATTTTTATATTAAATAAAATTATTTATTTGATTGTTGATTGGTTTATAATTAAGTAACGTAGGTTTTGATATCCACTCTAGCATTGGCGACGTATCAGACGTCATAGATGACAGCTGGATGCAGGGTTGGAATTTCAAATGGCGGACACCCGTCAAAATTGCCAGTAACAATTAAAATCTAAAACGTTTTCTCTACTCTAAGCCAGATTTTGACGGTTTAGGTAAAATCTTAGCTGTATTTGACGGGTAAATTGACCCATGACGGGCATTTACCCATCAAATTCCATCCTTGGCTAGATGTACTGCAATTCATTTCAACCCTTAGTACGGTTGTTAGTTTTTCTTTGATAATGACAGCTTTTTGCTTCCGATTTTCAAGGTTCCTCTTGTGTCTTGGTGCATGAACCTCCCGGACTTGAATTATTGTGTCTTGTTGCATGAACCTCCCGGACTTGAATTATTGGAGTTTGAAGTCCGAATGTTCTATAACAAACTATTGTTGTTTGCTTATAGTGGTTTTGAGGCTACTGAGGATTGGAAGCCTTTCAGATAATTTATTCGCATATTGTTTCCATGACTTCTACAATGGAAATTAGGTCATCAAGATTGGTCAACATCGCTATGCATGCAATCGAAGGTTATGCACCCCCCATGTTGTCATCTAGTTACCATCTCCACTTTTAAGAAGTTCCTTCCACCTCTGCTAACCTCTTACTTCTCCACATCACCACAATTAATTATTCATTTATTTAAATCCCAATCAAATCTCCTTCTCACACTTCACTCAACCTATTGATTGTCCCACACATGCAACTCAAGTTGATATCCTCCTATCAATGGCTTTTTCTTAGCGTGGATATATTGCATTTCCTTCCACCACTATTTATCTTCTAGATCTATGTAGATATTTGTTTTTTATTTTGCCATAATTCCTTTTAAGACCATTTCTTTTCCCATGATCTATCCCTTCAATAGCTTATGACCTTGATTTTTTTATAAGGTCCTCCTATTGTTACACCCTTAGTAGGACTTGGCAATGTACATTGTTCCACCATCAACATTTTTATCCACATTGATATCTCTTCAATTTTTCATGTGCATGATTATTTCTTGAAAAATTCTAGCATCTTTGTCAAACAATGATGACATTCTACCATCATCTCTTATGCATATATTTCCACCACACCTTTGTACCAAAAATCAATTACTCAAGTCAACTTATGGTCATACCATTGGATATTAGTAGGTTCTTGGTATTCCACTCAACCCTTGACCGTGGAAGCCAACACTAATGCTTCTAACTATTCATGCAAGTTTATCAAGATTCAACCTCAAAAATATCATGCAAACATTGAAATGAGTATCTAAATTCGAATATTGCAACATCATATCTGACATAAGAAATTTCTTAATATGTGAACCCGTGAATCATTTCTTCTATCCAACCTTGAATCTTGGCATTCACGGAACACCATCACATCTCTGTTACTTGCATTGGTTAAGGTCCCCACAATGGAGCTATGTTGTCATCTTTATGATAGACTCAAGGTCCACATAACATGTGCAACATAATCCCAATGTAGTCTAGTGCACTAACATATATTCAACCTTCCAGAAAGAAGGAGGTCTCACCTGAGGTGTGTTTGATAGTTTCCATGTTAACAATGTACAAAGCATTAAAGAGTTAGTATAGGTGCAAAATCTATTACTTATCTTTTAATCACATTCATTCTATTTAACAAAATTAATAGCATGTAAACTAAAACCAACAATATATAGATCATCAATATACATCAATATACATCACAAACACATATGCATGAGCAAAACATGTCTCCATTGTATTAGTAGATTGATAATTATAAAACATGTCATGTGTAAATCCTATTACAAAGAAATTGAACAACTAACTTAGAACTTATGACATAACAATTGAACTACTAACTTAGAACTTATGACATAACAATTGAACAACTATCTCAAAACTTGCATCTCCTCTCTAACAACTATAACAATTCTTCAATGTAACATTATAATCAAAAAAACATGGGAAACTATAGTAGTTATGGGAGATTCTTGAATATACCAAGGAAGGCACTAGTTGTAATCCATACATACAAAAGGGTGTACACCTTTAAAGACATGCACATATGGTTAGAGGAATTGGGCACAAAGGATGTAGATGTATAAGACAACTCCTTAACTTTTGTGTACTTCGTCTTTTGTGGTGCCACACACTTAAATTTATGTGGGCTCATGGATTTTATGGATTTTCCTTCTACTAAACTCTAGTATGCACCAGTGCTTCTCCAAAACTAGGCCTTAATACTCCTCATTTAGTGTATCTCTTATTTTCCCAAATATGTTTGCTCTGATACTACATATCCTTATTATGAAGAGAAACACAATGGACAATAAGAAAGTAAATGTAGCAAAATAAAGAGAATAATGTAACAAGTAAATCAAATCTTTATTAAATAAAAATGAATTCTATGAAACTACATCATAAATGGATTGATGAATGTGCTTTTATAAATGAGAGGCCTATATATAGCTGATATATATATATATAGTATTTATGGGGTCCTCTTTAGAGTCATGTCTCTCCACTTATGTCTTTCCATTATTTTATTTATTTGTTTTTAAAATGTCCATGAAGACTACAACAAAACCATGGGTGGCAAAAAGTCGTGGATATGATTTTTCTCACTGTTTTTTTTAAAGCTGGAGGAAAATTTTCATAGTAACATAGGTAACTAGATACAAGATATATAAGCACATGTGTCATTTTATGGGGGTCTGAGACTATTTGGCCACACACCCAGACATTCAAAAAAACCAGAATTCCTGTTCATATTTTTTAAAAATAACAGGGAACCCTTCCCAGAGTTGTAACCTCCAACTAACATATTACAAAATAGAAAATTTAAGCTATTGATTGACATAAAGACAAAGTATATAAAGATCAATGAAAGCCAAAAAAACTGAAGACATAGAGAGAACCAGGGATGACCATGGGGAGTTTAGGTGGTAGCGTCCCCATATGTTGCTTTCGACATTTCCTCTAGAATGGGGTAGGGTCCATATTCATCATCGCGCACATGGTGTTACTAGCTGGTCGACTGCAGTCCTGGAAGATATCGCGAAGCTCTCTCACTATCAGGTTCCTCATGAACCCTTTTCGCCAGCTGTTGGTTCGTTGTCACCAGTGTTGTGAGTCAGGTGTTGTCCCGGTTCTTCCGCTCAGGGGGTGTGGACTTCTCTGTCGTTGCGGACACCTCTCCTACCGTAACTTGCTGCTCTGTGTTCCCACCACCAACAGTCTCCTTAGCACCACAAGCAATGGTGTAGTGCCACCAACTGAAATTGGCCTCCAGGGTGTGCAATTGCTCATTGGCCTGAGTCAAGAAGGTCCTTATACTCTAAACCATCTCCCTGGCTCCACTCTTTTTATTGGTCATATTCTCCATTTAGCATACCCATCATGTTCCTGATCATCTAGTAGTGGTTGATTCTACCTCCATTTCTCCCTGAGGCCAACTGCTCAGAGACAACATGGGAGTCCCAATTGCGTATCATACACCTCATAGGCATAAAGACCTACGCAACATAACCAAATGTAGCTTTGAGGTTTATCTTTCGCTTAGCACCACCACACCCAGTGTTGCCTCGCTTGTGCCTCTCTGCCTATGCATGTTTGCATCCTCTTCGACAACCTAGAGTTGACATAGGAGAAAACCAACAACACCAGGAAAATAATTAGACCAATTTCCTTGAGGTCAACAAGTTCCATTTTCTCGTTGGTAATCCTCTGTAAAACCCTGTACAGGCACACACGATTAGGATTTGTTCATTAAATTCAACAGAGGAGCCATTAACCTTTGGCTTTGCGGATTCGTCATGACAATAAGACATAATAACTTCCTGAGGGGTTGGCTTAACGCCCGCCACCTTGGGCATTTAACTCCCTCACAGACCGAGACCCACGCTACCTCTCCTATGCATCATACATAGCACCCTTGCATCGATTAATCTATGTGATATCTTGACGTGTCACTTTCATCCAAGGGGACTTTTCTCACTATTATTATTATTTTATTATTTTTATTTTCCACTAAATACCATGTTTTACTGCGATTTTCACTTACATCAGTAATAAAGACTTTTACTAATCCAAAGAAGAATTTTTTTTTATTAATTTGTATAATTATATTTCTAAAAGCAATCCAATCTTGTTAACACTAAGATGTATTACATTTAAGACAAATTTGTAATATATAATTTTATTTATTTAAAGTATTCATTAATAATAATTAGTAAAACTTTATATACTATATGAACTTATTGGTCATATTAATTACTTTTTTTCTTATATGAATAGAGTGAGCGTTATGGGCTTCGGACAATCCCAAAACAACTAAAAACGCCCTTAATAAAAACTATGTAAAAATCGCTAAGCACATTAACACGATGGTAATTGAAGTAAATTAGTGTGAAATTTTAGTGTCTCTAATAAGGATAAGGATATGTACTAAGTTAATAAGGATAAGGATATGTACTAAGTTATTTAATAATTAGTTGTATTTAAAGGTGTTTTCTACAGTTTAAATGGACGAGATGTGTCTCGTCTATAAGGTTTAGGTGGCACATATCGGTTCAATAAAAATAATAATAATAAAAAGTAAAAAATAAAAATCAAAACTTATAACATGTGTGCTTATAATTAAAAAATAAAAAAAATAAAAAATATTATACTCATATAAATATACAACCATATCAAGGAAATACTCACAATCTTACAAACTGAGTAGTAAAATTCAATTGACCTAAGTAGTAAAATGAAAAATTATTAAAATTCAATTGACCTGAGTAGTAAAATGAAAAATTATAAAACCAAGAACATATAAAATTTAATTTTAAGCCAGTACAATAGCAACACTAGATTTACCTTAGAAAACCCCCTAGGGAAAAACCAACCTTCAATAATAGATTTATTATTGGCTGCCACTAGCTATCTCTCTTGCTCACTTTGACACATTACAATGGAATATTACAGCCTTATTCCCAAGTCAAGGTGAACCATAACATGCAAATATTAATTTTTAGTTATAGAGAAAACCAAGTCATTTCTCAAAAACATTTGGATAAATGTTTAAAATCTTCATTTGATTTGATGGTAAAATGTTTTTCAAATTCCAATTTATTCTCGAAATCTAGCTTTTAAAATTTTATATGGATTATTTTACTCATTAACTATTCTTAATATTCATTATTAGTTTTAAATAAAGACAAATAACACAATTTTTCAAAAACTATTTGATTATATGATTATTATTGTTACTCATCTGGTTCTTCTACATATTTAGCCTATTTTGAAATTACTTAAGCAAGTTGGCCATTTCCCTCCCAAGTAGGAATACTTATTCGACATTTTTGTAAATTAAAAAAGGTGTGCACCTAAAGAGAACTTGATCCCCTTGGGCGCTTGGTAGAGCCATAGTTAAAATGGATCTATATTGGTATAGATCCATTTACCATTTAGATCCCTCTATGTACTTAAACCCAAGTTTAAAATGTATCTATGATAGTTTTTTTTTTTAAATCTTATTTAAGTCTATATGTAATTTATATTTTTCCTTTTTTTAAAATTATTTTTTATTTATATCGGCTAGCATAACATGACTAAAGTGAAAAGATCCCTCCCATACTAGGTTGGAGAGCACCACAGAATTTATTGATTATAATTTAATCAATTTAAGATTAGCATTTCCTTGGGACTGCACTGAATTTCTTAAATATAGGGAGAACATATGTTAATGTGTTCATTTACATAACTTGTTATTTGAAAAGAATGAAAATGATACTTGACTTGTATTGTGAATTTGTTGATGTATTTTTGTCCAAAATGGGCAGTTTAAAACGTAAAACATGACTACTTTCGAAAATAAGACGAGCACAACCCAATGGACAAAGAAGTTGATAAACATACAATGAAGTTGATGACCAAATTTAGAAACAGAACCTTCAATGGCTTGAATAAGCCAATCCGTTATGGATAAGTGTGCCGAGTGTGGACAGTAGAACGTGAATCTTCTCCGGACCTCAAGAAAAAAACGACAAAATCTGGTTTTCGAATATTTAAAAATTTAAACGTACAGAGCTTGAAAGGTAGGTTTGAATTTATAGCCATCTCATTCAACGTTGATTGGAAGGTGGGTGGCCTTCCTCGTCGGAGTTAGCTAATCTCTAGATCATTTGTACTTTTCTTCACGTAAGTTTAGCGAGAATTTGGTAATATTATTTGTTATTGAAAAATGAGGTTTTTAGTTTAAAATTACAATTTTTATTGAAAAAATGGATTCAAGACTTTAGATAACCCTTGGCTCACCCAAATTATACTATTTCAATGACTGAAAACTACTTTTTTAAACAATTTTCACCAAATTTTCAAAAAAAAACTCGCCTAATTTTTAGGTGCACACGCCAGAATGAGAAAGCTACGTAATGCTGTTCAAAGTTTAAGACTCTGTCACGGTTTTAATTTCACGTGGAGACCGTGGTTAGTCGCTCCATTATAAATTATGTTTACAGTATTATAATAAATGAGATGCTGTTTTCAGCACACCAAATTCTACAAGTAGGGCCATAGTGACCTGGATTGTGCAGTCAACCAATTACAATATGTACCATTCAGAACTTAGCTGCATTAGTGGGGAATCTGAACTTTTCAATCCCGCTCAGGCCAAATCTTGGGTGGTTTAGAAGTGCAAAACACTGTCAGCTGTGTAGTTGAATGGTACAAATTGAAGAAAACATTAGGAGCCTTGAAGAATAAGTATTGAAGAAGCATAAGTTCTTTTTTGGATCTGAAATAGCCTTTTCAATATCAGTAGCTATGAAGCCTGCAAACTATCTTGATGATTTAGAACACAACGGCGCACCACCAGTGATTGGTTACCCCTGGGTTCCTCATCATCATGCAGGGCAATCTTATTCTTCTGCTCATCCCTCCACTTCTTGGCATTATCCTCCACAGGGTTACCAGGACTACTACTACACTTCTTCGCCGCCAGCACCCACTCTTCCACAGCCAGCGCGGCGGCCTTCTCTTCAGTACAGGCAGGATTATAGTCGCGGAACCACTCTGCGTTCTTTCATGGAGGCCTGGTGAGTGTAATAAGTTTTAGTTTCATTCATTAACCAGAAAGCAATGCAATGCACTGGTATGTTTGGTTGGGTCTAATTGTTATTTTTACAATTATCTTATAGCTTGTTGAAAATGGGTGAGTGTCTGCTAAAAAAAATCTATTCCAACACTACTATACAACATAGTATAGTGAAAATCCAAAAGCTCTTTGCCTTATAGCTTATTGAAAATGGGTAAGTCTCTGCTCCAAACATCATTTCTGAAACTACACCATAGTGAAAATCCAAAAGCTCTTAGCGCTCTTAGCCTTGTAACTTATTGAAAATGGGTAAGTCTCTGCTCCAAATATCTATTATAAAACTATAACATAGTGAAAATCCAAAAGCTCTTCGCTTATAGCTTATTGAAAATGGGTAACATAGTGAAAATCCAAAAGCTCTTCGCCTTATGGCTTATTGAAAATAGGTAAGTGTCTGCTTCAAACTTCTATTCTAAAAAAACTACAACATACTGAAAATCCAAAAGCTCTTGGCCTTATAGCTTTTTGAAAATGGGTAAGTGTCTGCTTCAAACATCTATTCTAAAACTACAACATAGTGAAAATCCAAAAGCTCTTGGCCTTATAGCTTTTTTGAAAATGGGTAAGTGTCTGCTTCAAACATCTATTCTAAAACTACAACATAGTGAAAATCCAAAAACTCTTTGCCTTATAGCTTATTGAAAATGGGTAAGTGTCTACTCCAAACATCGATTCTAAAACTACAACATAGTGAAAAAGCTCGTAGCCTTGTTCTTTTTTTATCTTGTAAAACTAGAACCTAATGAAAATCCAAAAGCTCTTCATCTAATTCTTTTTATCTTATATCTTATTGAACATCCCTATTCTAAAACTACTACATAATGAAAATCCAAAAGCTCTTCGCCTAATTCTTTTCTATCTTATAGCTTATTGAAAATGGAAGTTTGTTTGTTCGAAACATCTATTCTAAAACTGCAGCATAGTGAAAATCCAAAAGCAAAAGCAATGACACAATGATTCTAACTGTTTTTTTAGTAGTTAGGGTTTAGGATTAAGATTTTGGATTGATACAAATTTTTCTGGGCTGTAGTTTGGAGGCTCTGTGTTGCTGCTGGGTAGTGGAACTATGTTTTCCTTGACAAATCTCAGTAATGGAGAGCTGCTTAATCTTCAGGAGATATAAACTGGGGCGAAAGAAATCGATCAGTTTGTCTGCTTCAGAGATCCAAACGGGTAATTGCAGCTGACATGAGAGATGGGCTTTGGCTTCGTTCTTCGGTTTAACCTTTTTTATTTCTCCTGTCTGATTCAATCATGTTTTTGAACTGAACAAATTATATTGATTCATTTAGCCATTCGTATATGATCTATATGCTTTGAGCAAGCTGTAAAATGTTTGCAAGCCTTTGAATTTAAGCTGTATACTTTAACATGTGAACACTGGTGGTTATAGTAGCAAACCCCATGTAACCCTCTTCTGATATGCACATAGGGTTGCCATGTCCGCCCCCTGCATCTGAACTATAGAATATACCGGGGTTCTCTATATGCAAACAAAGAGAAAGAATAATGATTTTATATACAGCGAAGCAGCTTCCATGAAAAACCTATTTACAAGCCTTGATGGGCTGAATGTAACGAGTGCGTAGGTTCAACCTTGCCATTGATCGCCGTCTTGATTGCGATTGCCCCCGCTGGGATTCGATCCCCGCACCTCTGCTGTAAGTTGTAGGCCTCATCGGTTACTCTGCGTCCAACAATGCCCAGCCTTGCAAAAGAATTTGGAAGATGGGGTTGGACTCTGGAAACGTGTGTTTGCGTATATGTAATGTATATCTATCCCATGGTGCCAAAATTTTGAAAAATTGGGTTGGACTTTAAATCTGAAATATGTGATTGCGTATATGTAATGTATATCCATCCCAATGTGTCAAAATCCAATCCGCTTGGTGCAGTCCAAACCCCACCCAGTCGTAATCCAATGCGCTTGGTGCAGTCCAGTCCAAATCCTACCTAGAAGCAGTTTAGCGATTGAGACAGGCCGTTGACTACTGAGCATGACACAAAACTCGCATCTTAACTGAACTTTACTTTTCTCAATTTTATCAGATTTTTTTTTTTCAAAAAACGTGGTGGTAGGTTTGTTAGTTAGTTTATTGTCAATTCATAGAATTAGATTTACGAGAATTGAACTTTCGAACTTAATCTTCTTATACTATACTATAGTTAATCATACAATTACAAAAATTTTAACACTCTAAAAATTGAAAGTTTTGTTTCCACCTTGTTTCTTGTAAGTAAATTATTTAATTTAATTTTTTTTCATGATCGCTTTCGTAGAAAAGTATTTAAACCCACGAATAACTTTGTTACAAATTAATAATCCCTTAAAAGTCGTTAAAGTGACCAATAAACATTGCTTGTTCATTGAGTATCTCGGAAGGAGGGTGGTATCGAGTATAAATCTATTTTAAAATTTTATGAAAATTAATAATAATTTGTTCATTCAGTATCTAGGAAGAAGGGTGGTATCGAGTTTAAATATATTTTAAAATTTTATGAAAATTAATAATAATTTAAGCTAATATGGTGTGTATTTGTATCAAAGTTATTTAAATTTGGATATATTTACATTTCTTAAGATGTGAACATTATTTTAAGATGTAAGAACTTTAATAAAGTTTGATTATATATATATATAATATTTTTTATTGTTTAGAGATGTTATTATATTATTATTCATTTTATTTATTTTTAATGTTTATAGACATTTTTATTTTAATGTATTTAGTCATAACCTTTAACATATTTATATTGATACTTTTATCAAATATTTTGTCAAATCTATACAATTTGTACATTTTAAAGTGTAATATCATAGTGTTCATTTTAAAATGTAATATCATAGAAATCAATGCATTATATCTACCTACCAAATCATTTTGTATTTATATTGTTATTTTATATAAAGTTGACACTGAAATATTTTATATTGTTATTATACCTAAGATGAATATTGAAATACTTTATTTATGACATACATTATAATGATTGTTTGTTATTAATATTTTATAGATTTTTTAAATTGTCTTTTATCAATCCTGTATTAAGTACAACAGAAATTACACATCTCTCACATAACACACCACACAATTTTTTATCATAAGTTTTTCTATACTCTCTCTCTAATTGATATTGAGATATTTTACTTAAAGTGAACATTGAAATAATTTTTTTGTTATTAACCAACATAGAGCAATCTTAAACCTAGATATATTAAGCATCGAGACTAGTTCAATGTCTTCAGGTGATTTTTTTTAATTACCTTTTTTTGGGGGGTGACAACATCTCCCCCTACTTTTTATTTTTGGGAAAGATAACCACACAACAACCCCTTAGTTTTTATTTTTGGGAAACATAACATGACAACGTCCCTTCCATACTCATAACATATCCCCCATAATTTTTGTTTTGGGAAACATAACTTGACAACATTTTCTCCATCCCGAATTAGAGCATCTATCTACTCTTGGTGCAATAATTTTAAATGTCATGTATCAACTCCATGTTAATAATGTCTCCATTTAGCAATCCCACCAACCAAAGGGGGATATTTACAAATTCCATGTTTGTAAATTTCATCCCATGGGCATATTACGAATTCATAAACAATAAAATACATATGCAGATGCATAAATGGAAAACATAACGGAAATAAACTGTATCCTCCCACACACATCGTGCATATACAAGCATAATTACATAGGTATAAAATAAAATCATTGCACAACCAAATACAAAGAAAATATGTATCTTTAAACAAAGAAGATCTAAGCAATTGGTTGTGTAAGAGCGATTTTCCACCAAACTGTACCATAGGCAATATATCCAGCATATACTCTTTATGTTGTGTTGCCACCCCAAAGCTAGGATATGATGCCACCAGGGTGAAGGAAACACCTACATTCTTCTCTCTCAGTTCACAACCCATTCCGCTCTCAATGCTTAGCCAAATGCTCATCCAAACCTCTACAGGAATCTCCCTTAGCCATCACAGCTATGGCACTCCTTCCAACTACCCCACACAACACAAGGAAGGCAATTCCCTTCACTAATCCACATTTCCCTCAGGAAATTGAACCCTTACAATGCTTACTCGTGTGTGCATTAAGAGTCATACTTGTTATATGATGTTGGAGAACCTGTTGTAGTATTAATTCATGGATTCTCAAGAATTTGTGAGCAACAAAACTCAATGATAAAAGGTTCCACTCTTGCCTAACCTCTATGCTCACCTACAACCATCTCTTTTCCCTCCAATCTACAATTCTCCTTAATAATTTTGAAGTTCTGATTAATGCATAGTCTGGTAAGGTATGGAAATAGAAAGAATAGTAAGAGAAAAAAACTATATATAGCATAAAATTTGCATAATAGAATGAGTGGTACTAAACTCCAATGGATATGAGAGAATGGTAAAAAGACAATTGGCATGCTTTTGACCATAGAAGAAAGGACTTCTCATAACTAACATAATTGTCATAGAAGAACATTCATCCCATGCTTCCATAACTACATGAGAAGTATTTTCACACTAACCTCACACATGCATTGAATGACTGAATTTAATCGCCAAAAGTAAGTAATTGGCTCATTTAAGACATAGCAATTGGATGAGTTCTAAGGTTGACGCTTGGCAATATAGGATTTAATCTCCCATAGGCTCCCTTTCCTCTTTCCCTTTAGTGGAATCATAGCCCTTGTAGTGCTTTTTACACAACCATCTTAAACCATTTTATTATTTTTACAATGTAATATTTACATAGCTTTTGAGTTAGCATGGCAAACCAACCACAGAGTCCATATAGAAATATTTACATTATACATGCATAGCCATTCATTAGTTGGGCCTTGGCCTCGAGCTCTACACTAAGAATCCATACTAGCATATTTTATATCATTTATATAATTATGATTTAATACATTCCAAGTCAAAACCGAGGGTTCATTTCTCAGTTGTCAAACTATTAATGAGGACAATCATCATTAGCTATTCTAAATGACTCTAGGTTTTGGGTGGTTAACCTAATTCTTTACTTTGGAGGAAAATAGTTCTTAGCCAATCAAAAGAAATTTTACTACAAGACCATATAATCTACTTTCTTATGACAATAAATAAATAATATAAATTTATATAATAAACTGGAAATTATAGATATTTCATATTATTGAATTTGATAAAAAATTACATAAAACCATGTATTATATTATTTTTTTAATTTTAATTTTCATTTGCGAAGCAATGGTGCTAACTTATCTCACTGGTGCGTTTAGGTTTTGGGCGCACCATAATAGGTTTAAATAATAATAAAAATACCAAATTAAAAAAAATTACCATCTCTGCAAAATGTTTTCCCCCCTAAGCATCAGTGCCGTACCTTCCTTGCCAAGACACCATGCCATCCATGCTCCACATGGCAGCATTGCTCACTTCCATTGCTTGCTGAGTGGATTTTGAATTTTGCAAAACTGTGGGCAAAATTTGAAGTTTGGTATACATCGAAAGCATGTCTCCCCAATGTGCAAGTGACTAGGTAAACTCTTTGTTACCCCATAATTTGGATTTTTGTGTATTAAAATTTCAAATTGAGCTTTATTTGCCCTTTATTTAAAAAAATTCAAAAAACCTGCATGGTGTGTTCAAGTCGTTCGACTTGCACCATGCCATGGTGCACCCTGTAAATCTACAGTGTGCACTATGACTGGCATGTTTGTATGTGTAGGGCACCACAATGACATGCTCTAATGTGCATAATACATCAATTAAGTATTTTTCGTTAAATCACAACATTAACCAATGTGCATTATAAACAATAATGCACCAAATTGATGGTGCGCTGATGTGTAACATGAGTGCCATTATCCTCATAAAATATTAAAACTCACAAAGATATGCTCCTACTATGGTGTGCTCTATTAATAGTTGTGAACTATGTATCGTGTGATGATGTGCCCACAAAACACTGATACTTCCTATTAATGGATGCACTGCCAAACTAAGCATTTTTAAAACATCACCGTGTTAATCGGTATGCTTTGTTAACATGTTAGCACTGATGATCTAGTGCATTGATGTGTAACAAGTGCACCGTTGTCCCATAAAAAATATAAATCCCACAAAGTGTTTCTCCTACTACAATGCACTCTATTAATATTTGCACATTGTGAATAGTGTGATGACATGTCCACAATGCATTGATGCTTCCTATTGATGGATGCATAGTAAAACTAAATATATTTTTAAAAGTATTGACATTAACTAGTGTGATGTGTTAACATGTTCGCACTAATTACTTGCTGCGCTGGCGTGTAGAAGGCGCATCATTATCCCCACTAAAAATTATAAAACTCACAAAGAGCAGCTCCTACTATGGTGCGCTCTATTAATATGTGTGCATTGTTTATGACGTGATGACATGTCCCCAATGCACCAATTCTTTCTATTGATGGATGCACTACCAAAATAACATATTTAAAAAAAATCGCATTAACTGGTGTAGTTTGTTAACATGTACACATTGATTATTCATTGAGCTGATGTGTAACATGTGCATTGTTATTCCCATAAAAAATATAAAACTCACAAAGAGTTACACATACTACAGTGTAGTCAACTAATATTTGTGCATCGTTTACGGTGCGATAATGTGTCATCAATGCATTGATACTTTATATTGATGGTCGCACAGCTTAACTAAACATATTTTTAAAAAAATCACCATGTTAACCGATGTGTTTGTTTTATTGCAGCGCATTGTGTGTGGTCCTCTTGTGTTACAAGAGAACCAAGGACGATGCGTGAGTGCTATTTAGGTACACCACTTGTCAAATTCATTTATTTTGAGAAAAAATTTATTATTTGATGTTAATAAATAACGTGCTCATTACATTAATTGTTTTTTATCTCTCTTAATGAGACTAATCAATGTTATATGTGAATCAGAGATTTCGATTGCGAGAGGTTGATCAGCAGTAGAAAGCACAAGTGGACCAGTACAATTTTGTGCATGAGTGGGAGGCTAGAGAGAGGGAGAGGAATTTGTACCTTATCCCCATTACCCATGTGACACGAGACCTATTGATGTTTGCCAACCTCTTAAATTTATATCAGGAGGCCACATCCCGTAATGGGAACTCAACTTTGTCAGTACAATTGATCCGTCATTGGGATCAACACAAACTTGCCTTTGCTTGATCAATGGTTCTAGTCTACTTAAGAGGGAATTTACTTGATCACCAGGCTATCCATGAGAGGAGAGTATTTTCCCTAATGTTCCAGTTGGTGTTGCACAAAAGATTCGAATTGCTTACTCTCAGAGATATATTGTTGACCACGTCACTAATCCTATTGATTTTCAGGTGCATGGTGGAAATCTATGGATTTTTGTTTTTGGTAGAAAGGAGGTTAGGTTCCTATCACCAATGGTGATGACCATCACTCAGCTCACCTCTAATGGGAAACAAATTAGTTTTATGTAGATTTTTTTAGTGTAGAGGCCTATATGCATTAGGCGGTCCTCCATCTTTTTGCACTAGTTTTTTTTCTTTTGATCAACGTTGTGCACAAATTGATGGGAGGGCCAACTTCCCTTTTGGTTCAAAGATTTTTTTTTATTTTTTGAGAATTTTCCAGCCACAAGACCATCATTTGACTGCCTCCCTCCTAGGATGATGATGGAGGTGCATAAGCACATGTGGGGATAGATGATTCCTAAGAGGTGGTATCCCAAGAACTCATCTAGGATCACAGCAGAGGGATTAGAGATGTTAGCCAGTGAGGAGGACTATGCATTGGACATTAGTTCCATATGTGTATGTAAGATTATACTAGAGAGCATGTACCAACATATTTTACACCTAGGATGAACCACCAGATGGTGGAGGTAATATTAGCGTTATGTTTAAATGTTTAATATAGTTGCATTTTGTTGTCTTGCTTAATGCAAATGAAATATAATCTAAATTCTTTTATTAATTTGTTTAATGAAATTATCTAATTATTGTTGTGTACTATAATTTTTGTAGACTTTGACATGTTTGATGGGGAGGGGCCTCAACAGGTTCAAGTTGATGAGGTATGCAAGATATCGAGGTGCATGCGTTTCCTAGACCTGACCTATGACGTAGGATATATGATAGGTTTTGTTAGGATGTGGTGGATAGGTTATCCACATTGTTTTCTCAATTGGGTATCTATCGTATACATGCACAAGAGATCACTCGAGACCTTGAGCTTGCATAGTTATGGAGGATGCTTCCTCACAATCTGAGGTATTTAATGTAGTATGTCATCGAAACATCCATCCTTATATATGCTTGGATGTCGGAGGATTCTATGTCATTTAATCAGGGCATTGATCCTCCTCCTCCTCCTCATCATGGCAGATCCTCATCATCGCATGATCCACCTCCTCCTCCTCTAAGTCACCATGATGACCAACTAGTATCTAATCCTCCACACCTAGCCGACCCACCACCAACTCCAACTCTTGATCCATAGGTCGATGGACCATTCTCTCCTCCCCACCAACCCAACATCCACCATCTCTTACTCCACCCATCTCCCAGGCTCTAGATACGAAGGTCATAGTGGGTCAAACATTATGAGGGAGATATTGATTATGCCGCTCTCTTTCTTGCTATATTTCCTAGTAGAGGTATTGATGCATCTGGATCTACTGGTGAAGGTGTTGATGCCCTTGGCTCTATTGGCAGCTATAGTTATGCCTATGGTTATGGAGGTGGACCAGATATCGCATAAAATTTATTGGACTAGAGATGTATATTTTCTATGTATCATGAGTTTGATTTTAAAGTATTATTCAGACTCGCAACACACACACACACACAACATGTTTCATGTTGATGTTGATGTTTATTTATATGTTGATGGTGATGTGTATATTAGTTTAGGTTAGATATGTTTGTTAGGTGTGCTTGGTAGATGTGTATGTTAGATAATGCAACTGGTTTTGTTAGATGTTATTATTAGATTTGTGTGTTAAATGATGTTTAAATATGTTCAATGTATATGTTATATGATGGTAGGTAATGTTTACATGTGTACGTTAGGTGATGTTTGTTGTGTATGTTATATTATATTATTTCTTTTTTATGTGTATGTAAGATGGTGCTTATGTTTGATAGGCGATGAAAGATGTATATGTTATATGATGTTTTTCATACACGTGCGATGGTTATGTTAGATGATGTTTATGTTTAGTAGGTGGCCAATATGATGATTATGATGGTATGTTACATGATGTTAGGTGTGGTGGTGGGGGCATTGATTTGATGATCACATTGTAATATCTTTTATTCTTATGTATATATGGACTTTTTCTTTTATGAACTCGATGTCCTATTAAATTATTTTATGATATTTATCTTCATCATTTGTATAACGTATCTTGTTTATGTCAATGAGTATGATTCATGCCTGTTATGCAATTTTATTTCTTTATTTATGTCAATGTATTTTATATTAGTTATAATTATAATTACAAATTGGGCACAATATCAATTATAATTGCAAGTTACAATCTCAGCTACAATTACAATTTACAATCATTATTACACTTTCACAACTACAAATTACAATTACAATAAAAAATTACTAATTAGATTTACAAATTACAAATTGGACACTTACAACTACAAATTTACAATTGCAAATTGCAATTACAGTTACTCCAGTGACAAATTTGCAATTATGTGTAAAAATTAATTTACAAATTTGCAAAATTACAAAACAATTTATGAAATTGCAAAATTACAATTAAAAATACAAACTTGTAAATTTACAAAATTCAGTTTCAATTACAAGTGTATAGTCACACAACACTCTTACAGTTACAATTTTGCAATAAAAAGATACATAGGGCAATAAGAAATAGAAATGCCAAGTTCATAGTAATTTTGGTAAGGAGAAAAATAAACTAATATATAAATATAAGTAAAGTTTCATATTGCATTATTAAATTTGGCCATGTGAAAAGGAATTAAGTTATTTGCTCACCTCCTATTTATCACAAATTTTACAAAATCAATTATCCTCATCGATTGTTTTTTGTTAGATTAATGAGTAGTTTCATTATGGAGGTTGAGTCACATTGGTTCTATTTTTTACAGTATTAATTTTGTTCTTCGTGCACATAAAATTGGAAAAATAGTTTTGATCATTAAATTTAGGATTTATAAAATCTTAGTAATATCCATGTTCCTTTTATTAATCATTTCATTATTGTCTTATTTTAAATGACAATTTAAATTGATGCCCATGTAGGGTGATACCACCATACAAAATAAGATGATATTTTTTCTTGTAGGTTTAATCATCATAATCTTGATTTTATCCATGTTAATGTTAAGTTTATAAAAATTGTAAAATGATTGATAAGCTTGAGTTTCTTATTCATGAAGGGATAAATCTAAAAGTGTTTAAAACATTTGGTAATCAACTTTGAATTTTCACCATCATAACACGAAAAATAACCAATTAGAGAATTAAAGATAACAACAATCAAATGATATATTAACACTGTAAATGATGAAATAAAACATGTACATATCACTCTCCATTGCCATCACACTAATTATATTCCTCGCTTAGCATGATATAACTATTATTCGAAAAAATATGTTTAGATCTAGGTTCATGTCTTAATACAAAATACCAATCCTTATCTAACACATCCGGGTAAGAAAACACTTGGTTGCAGTGTTTTGAGAAAACATAAGGCTCCTTAGTTTCATACCACATATTTATAGAGTTGATACATATCAACCCACTATCATGATATTCCTGTACATTATTCTTGTCGAATGTGTCCTACCACTTGCACCTAAAAATAATCCCTTGGAAAGATGAGAAGTCCAATTGAATGATCTCTTGTATCTTTCCAACATAACCCAACTTACCCCTATTAGGTTTTGATCACGGTGGCTAGCACGATTAAATTGGTCGAACTTGAATTCCACTCCGCAACCTTGTGTAATACATCCCTAATCACCATCCTCGGTGTGAAAATGATTCCCATATTCCCACATATATGGGAACAACTAAACCTGTAAAAAGAGAACAAATGATGGTGTCATGTGTTTAATAACCTAACCATTGATATATATAATATAGATGTTATAATTCAAAGGTGAATTATAAAGTTTGAAATGAATTGAAAGGGAATATTATGAAGTTGTTGCACCGGATCCCTATGTTTAGTGCATCCTCCTTAGCATGTGGGTAATGACCAGATGCACCATATTTCTCTTTGACTTGGTCAGCAACCCAAATGTTGGGATAGATCATTTGCATATTATATTTTAAATGATCAAGATAAGGAATGCTTCTACTATTCAACTGTATGAATTATTTCCTGTCAATGTCCCATTTCCTCCTCTTCTCTTCATATAATCGACCCATGGTTGTGTTGCCTCCCCGTTGTAAATAATGAATTTATCGATGGCATCAATTTTTAAATTCATTGTTGTATTCATAAAATCAAATCGACATATAATACATATGAGATCAAATATATATTATGAAGTTCATTATGAATAGTTACAGCGATGTGGAATGTGACAAAAGATAAGTGACTTACTCTTTATCATGTGCTTTTTTCCATTCATTTGGAGTAGCTTCTCATCCCTTTGTCCTCATCACGATCATCATCCCAAATCATTGAGCCCGGTGTGTGGTTGATTTGCTTGATGTACCCATTGGCCTAATAGAATGAGTCATATACTTTGTACCCCTTGGGTTTTTCCCTTTGTCGAACAGATCCCTCTAACTTTTTCATTTACCTCTCTAAGAAGAACATCCAACAACATGTGACCACATCAACTAATTAATACTCATCACCTAGGTGAATTAGAAGATTAACCTACAAGTCCATGAAACTTGTCAATTGTTCCTTCTCAAACATACAAACAATATCAACTATCTCTTGATGCCACTGCTAAATGCTAGCCATGTCAATCTCCTTTGACATGATCCATAGTACAAATGCATATAGTGTAGATGTGGCACACTATATGTCCTCAAGAAAGTCGTGGTTCACACACCCATGCACAAGCAAAGGATAATGACACTACAAAGTTAACACAAAAAATTAATTGCTTTGTAACTTTTGGAGTGAAAGATAAAAACAAAAAAATAAAAAAATAAGAACATTTTTTTTACATATATACCCCTAGAAGTTTCAGATGGTCGTGTGATTTCAAACCTGACAAATTTTCGTCAATAGTGAAGCAATGTTGTAGAGTAGACCCATATAAAGAATGCACCTTCACACCCAATATAGCTTCATTTTCCAAAGAAAGCCTCATCTTTATTCAAAACCCATGGTACATAACCTTCTTTAAATGACCAAGAGGGGCCAAGCTCTCCTCGATTTGCTTGTCTTGGTCAATGCTTATTTTTAATATTTGAAGAAAAAAGATCTCTCCTTACATCCAACGTGTAACTTTTTTTGATTATACGTGCCTCCACAAAGAATATGAAACATTTTTAAATATGTGTGGGATCTAGTAAAAGGAAAATATTAAGTTGCTCCCAATATGGGAGTTCATAAAATACCAATTTCTTT
The DNA here is from genome assembly GCA_001517045.1 of Pseudotsuga menziesii. Classification (NCBI taxonomy): domain Eukaryota; kingdom Viridiplantae; phylum Streptophyta; class Pinopsida; order Pinales; family Pinaceae; genus Pseudotsuga; species Pseudotsuga menziesii. The sequence goes on from LPNX010454641.1 coordinate 123,849, forward strand.
TTCATCATGATAGGAATTTTCTCCACGTAGGTGTCGAAGAATTTAGGATCATGGAACATAAGTTCCCCATTTGAATTGAACATTTTTGCAATTTCCTTCTCCTCTCTTTGTCATGTGCCCTAAGCCAGTAAGTCAGTGCCATTATTTCAGACCTTTGGGTTCTCTCTGGTTTACCATTGAAAGCAGATGTTTTTCTTTTATAAGGGTGGTTTTATGGGAGGAGTACCCTCAAGCAGTCATACACTGGATTTCATAGGTGGTTGGACTACGTACCATTCATATAAGGCCCACAACATTTAGATACATGATACCCTTTCGTTACAAGACCTACAATGTTATGGTATATAGAGCACGTTAGTGTTGAAGATCAATACAGTCAAACCCAATTAAATATGTCAAAAAAATTGCTATGAATATAAACAAATCAAATAACATATGTACCACAACAAACTCCTAATCTTAGACAATCATGTATGGTGTATGCACATATGCCATACAACGTAAAACTCCTCTTTGTTGGGATGGGTCTTGATACATTGTATATGTCTTTTAGTTGATTTTGGTGAAATTGTTGAAAACATGAGGTAGCAAGGAGTTGTAACATGTTGAGAAGGTGACTCCATGTTGTGGTTTTGATGAAGAGTGGTTGGATACACCAAAGGCCCGTTTGTAGACGAGTAGAATAATGACTCTACAAAATCATTACTCAATTCAGATCATGTGAGTAATGCATGGCTGAGAAGCACAAGATTAGTGCTTGTGGTGATGAACAAATAGAGGCAAAGATGGCATTACTATGATGATGTGTAGTGTATTGCAATAATAAAAGAGTGATGAGATGGAACCCTTTATTTCCATGATATTGCAAGGTTCAAGTATATAACAATGAAAAAATGGATAAAGTTTATCATAATTTACCTTATAAGCATTAGGTCACACTTTTTATTGTAATATATGGATTTTGATGCAAGACCATCACCAACAAAGAGGCCCGCAATGGTCAAGAACACTATGGAATCCCAAATTTCAACAAGGGAATGACTACACGACACAATTAGAAATAGTCACGTGAGTTTCGCATCACTATGATAAAAGAATTGATGGATTTACTTCAATAATTAAATGACACAAAAATTACATTACAATCATTATTACATAAATCTCTTCCGCCTACCATGTCAAGCTCATTTATAGAATTGATATGGCATCGATATGTGTTTGGCGGAAAATGTGTCAATAAACATAATATTCCATGAGTGATACTTTTCAACATAATGGGTAATAACCAAATTATCTATTGCAATTTAGGAAATAGTTGTTCTCTTTCAATCATGCCCCATGTATATAATAATAAATATTATATTATTATTATTTATGTTACTGATAATAAGACGTGTGCCATTATTTTACACTAACATCCCCCACTAAGATTGACATAGAGATAAGGACATTATGATAACCCCTTTAATGGCGACTTTATTCATTCCACCTAATAAATGTTTCATGCAAGTAATAAGAATACTCTCATCTAGCTTTTTTTTCAGATAAAAAAATAGTTTCTTTTTATTTTATTGAATCAAAGGTAACTTAGTACATTATCAAGAAATACATCAAGTCCCCAATGGGTTTAGCTGAACAATAGTGCTTTAACAGCTAATACATAATGTAAATATTCTCACACAAGAAACCAAACTATCAGTACCTTGGCATCAAATACAGGTATGTGTCCTCTCATAAGTGTACAGTATATCATTAGTAAAAAATGTCCCTAAGGAAGATAACAAGAGCCCATAATCCTTATCCAAGACAAGGCAAGTAATCTCTCTATGATCCTGATACAGCCGCTCAACATAACCAGAAAATAACTCAAATGAGCCAAGGAGACAAAAGTCTAAAGTAGAACAGAGCAAAGCTCTAAAAACGCTGGAGTGAAACTTCCTCAATAAACTCATCATCACATGATTCAGTGAGTAAGAGATGTCATGAAGCCATCATCATCCCTTCCTTGGATAAGGAGTCTGACCTCTTGTTATGTTCCCTATAGACATGACTAAAATCCACCTGTGTGAATGAGGACATAAGCATCCTGGTGTTAAAACACCAAGCCTCTAGATTCACAATGTCAAGGGTGGATTCTCCCTTTGCCCAATTTATAATCACCGAGGAGTCGCCAAAGATATGTAAGTATGGAAACCCAATATCTTTAGCAATGTATAATGATGCCCAGAGTGCTAATAACTCAGATCTTGTGTTAGTACTGCTACCACAGCCTAATTTTATAGAAAGAAAATCTTGATCATTTAACCAAATACAAATACCCGCTCCTCCAATAGATTCAGTAGCAGCTCCATCAAAAAACACCATTGGGAATTTCATTACAGAGGATCACCAATGTTTCAGATTTTGGGACTTTTTACTTGTGGGACCTGATGTGATGAAACCTCTAGCATGATTAGATGACATAGACCGGTAATGTTAGGTTCCAAATTTTCAAAAATATATATGTTCCTTGCCTTCCAAAGATTCCAGATGAAAAATAAAGGAAGGTACTAGAGACTACCACCCTTTGAGACCCAGCTAATAAGATTTTTCTAATAGAGACGTAGCAGACCGATGCGGGTGCACATCAAAATCTCTTCTAAGACCTTGAATCACCTTTTCCACGGAGGAACAACCAACAAAAAGATGTTCAATTGTTTAAGCATCTGATTTGCAGAGGCTACATCTATTGGGACCACACCATCCCCTCTTACATAGAATGTCTCATGTATTAATTTTCAGATTACAAGTCAGACAAATAAAGCATTTCAATTTTTGAGGGATATTGTAATGCCAAACCTTCAAGAGAAAATTATCATCCATTACCGTTAGATGCCCAGAGACTATAAGCTCATATGCCCTCCTTCCAGTCACCTTACTAGATTTTTTGTCAAACATCCATCGCAAGGAATCTTCAGAATTCCCAATCCTTATTCCACCATGGGACAGACCTTTAACAAAAGAATTCCATTGGACAGCCCAGTCACCCCCCAAGTTCAGATCTGAATCCGTATACCAACAGTTAAAATCATGAGAGTAAATCTCCAGATTTTGTGCCTGGGCTAGATTGGTTATCCCCAAGTCAGCCAGATAATCTCTTAGATCCTCGGATAAGAGATACTGTGAATTAAGACCCGCAATATGATCCACTCCCAGTGGAATATTTAATCCATTTCCCACCTTCCAACCTAGCTGTCCAATAATCCAAGACACTATTATGATAAAACCATTCCAAAAGTATGAAGTTCTCGATATGTTGAATTTCCAAGCTCTGATCCAATCCTCTAAGGGCTTGTTTTTAATTGATTTATGTGCACTGATCTTGCTCCAAATATCATTCCCCATAATCAACTGCCACATGCTTTTTAATCTCAGCGAGATTCCAAACCATTCAATGTTCTTAATGTCCCAGCCACTGTATTCAATTGGGGTTGAAACAGTTTCCCAACACATTAGGTGAATTTTCTGATGACCTTTTGAGATTCCCCACAAGAAGGAGAATATGGCTCTCCTTAGTAAATTCAGTATAGACTCTAGGGCATCTTTCCAGGGAAAACCAATAAACTACTAATCCAGTGAGAACCGCTTTTATAAGAACAACTCTGCCACCGAGAGAGAGCAACCTATAGGTCCAGCTTTAAATCTTGTTTTCAAACATTTCCACCATCCATCTCTAGTCAGAAGTTCAATACCCCAAAGGTTTAAGGCGGTATCCCAAGTACTTAAATCCCGATGTGATCGGTTCCATGTTGTAGGGAAGAATCTCAGTAATTTGACTTCTGGTATCAGCATCAACATTCTGATAGAGAAATGATGACTTTTCCAAGCTGACAGTCATACCCGTGGCCGAGCATAACAAGTCTAGAGCATCTTTATAAGCTCTCCATTCACTGATAGTACCAATACCGAATAAAATAACATCGTCAATAAATAGAAGGTGAGTTATCGACATATTAGATGAGTACTGAAATCCTTTAATGTGGCCTTTCTGCGGAGCATTCATAATAATTCTGCCGAGACTCTCAATAATCAAGATAAATAATAAAGGAGACAAGGGGCAGCCTTGATGAATTCCTCTAGAGGTTGGGAAAAAATCCGAGGGAGTCCCATTGACTAAGGCTACAAAACAAGCACTAGATACACAACCCATGATCCACTTCACACCTATTAGGGGGATTCCAATCTGTATAAGCAGAAGTCTTAGAAAATTCCAATTTACCCTATCAAAGGCTTTGACCAAGTCAAGTTTAAGTACCAGGACATTTGAATTCTTATATTTTATAGAGTGCAATACTTCCTGGGTTATGCCAACGAGTTCAATAATCTTCCTATCCTTAAGAAAACCAAATTGTTGAGCAGATATAGCCCTATTCAGAAGAGGCTTCTGAGTCGAAGAGCTGTAATCTTAGAGATGACCTTGTAAACAAGGTTACATAAGGAGATAGGGCAGAAGTCAGCAAAGGTAGAAGGCTTCTCACCTGAAAGGCTAGATTCATCTGAGACACAAAATTCCCACCTAGGTTTGAGTTTTGAAAACAGAAGAAGAGACTCAGTATAACTGCACATAGTCTCTTGTAGTAGAATCATATCCAGATTTAGATCAGAGAACAGACGACCAAGGGAATTTTGTTTGGTAAGCCCCCCAAAACCCCGAATGTTCATGGATACATTTTTCATGGACCTGACACGATGTGCTTGCTCTAAGTACCTGAGAATGGGAGGGAGAGATACGTGGTTGTATGGCTGCATTATTAAGTCTAGTAGAGAGGGGAGTAGAGACCCCCCCATCCCCAGGGGTCTCTGAAGGAGGCTTCTTCAACTTACGAATGGTCAGATTTTTAAATCGTATGGAGTCTCTGAAGGAGAGCATTCTTCGACTTAGGAATGCTCTCATCTAGCTTACTACATGGGGTGGAAATTTACATACTACCCAACACCAAAAATGAATTCCTTGCCTACAAAAGAATAAGTAAAATATTTCTTATTATTGTTGTTGATCTTTAACTATTGAAGAATAGGTGAAAATTTTCTTGTTAATGTTGTGTTTCTTCACGTATTAGAGAATATGTGGTAAAAATTCACCTACTAAAGATTAGGTCGCTTCACCTAGTGATCCGTCGGACCTCGACTTGTGTGCATTAAAAGTTTATTTAAAGAATGCATTTAATCAGTTCGCTTACTTCTTAACCTAGCATTACAAACTTAAATGCCCAAAAACAGAAGCGAAATGCGCACTGTAATAAGACCAAGCTGAAACAAAAAGAGAACAGCAACTACGACGGGAATGAGAAAACCGAACTGAACACAACGAGATTGATAAATAGATATAAAAAGAAACATAGAAATAGAGAGTCACAAACAGAAGTTGATAACGGATTTCACCCCCTTCGCTGGGCTACGTCTCCGGGTCCCTCTCCAATGGGTACCGATCCAATTAATCTCTTAAGAATGGTACAAAAATGGTTCTGGCATCAACTTCAGCAACTGTAAACAGAATGCTGTGCAAAGTCTTTAAGACTTCTCTTCTGGAAATTACAATTAGCCTTCGAAAGGCAAAGAAAGCTAAACTATAACAGAGAATGTCGACTTCAAAAGAAACAACATCTGTGCACTTCACAGCAACTCCCCCAAGCTTCTCATAACAGAGAAAACAAAGCTCTGTGTTCTCACCACCTCGCTCTCTTGGCTTCAATGTGGCCAAAATCGCCTATTTAAGCATTCAGTCGGAGGACAAGTAACGTTTTTCCTTCCTCCGCTATAGCTGTTATCTTCTTGATTATCGTTACAACCATATGCTAAACTGAACCATCTAATTCCACCAAATCACTGCACAAGCGTGATGTTACCATGACGCTCCATATCCCTGAAATGTTGCAACCAACTCCACGCACATGTGTTGACATGTTGCCATGACCGCCACACACATATGCTTGCAACTGGGCTATGCCACATGTAACGTAACCGTTTGATGTCACCACTAACTATACAAATGCCGTAGCAACTGATATACACAAGTCGCATCAAACGGGACATTTATGTCGCAGCAACTGGATCGCGCGGGATTTTCCATGAACCTTTCAGTGTTCCACGCGATGGTGCGCAACAACGCGGCCCATACATAATTGCGCGGCTCATGCGATACTCTGCGCGGCCATGTGAAAACTGCGCGGCCACTATCACTGTGCAGGCTGTGCGGCCCATGCCAACAGCGCGATGTTCTGTCGAATCGCGCAACCCTTAAGGCTAGTCGCGCACTATGTTTAGCATGTTATGTTCTTTGAACCATAGATTAACAATTATTGTACCATATTGGATCAGTGTAATTTGAAGATGAATAATGCACCGGATCACCTAGTCAATTCCTAGGGAAGTGACAAGGGAAACTTTATGCATTTCATATTTGAATTTTTCATATTCAAATGAAAATTAGGGGATTGTCAATCCAAGGAATATATATAGATAGCAAATTTTAAAATAAAATTTGTTATTATGGATCTGGCTGTAACTCTATTGATTACAAATTATATTAAGTACAACACTAATTGCACCATTTTCAAGGCTAATCACAATATCTAAGTTTGATGTCAACACCATTCTAGCCCCAATGATGATGAGAAATTCCATATCTAATTAATCATCATTGTGTCCATTTGATAGTGATTGAAAACCTGACAAATAATACTTTGTGCAATTGGTTTGTTGAGAGATGTTGATTGAATCTTGTTTTATGATGGAAACCATTATTTATCACACAAATGCACAAAGTTTTCAAAACAAATTTTGGTTTCTTTGTCAAGAACATTGTATTTTTAAGTGATGTAGTAGAATCACCCAAGAAAATAATGATACATGTTAAAGAATGTTTGGGTGGTGAAGTGATGAAGAAATCCATGAAGAAAGTGGTGAATGACTATGGGCTTGATAACATGTTAGACATTAGGATGAAGTGATGATGTGATTTGATGAGGGGTTATGACATGGGAAGGGTCCAAGAAATAGTCAATGATACTACTTGGGGAAATCCTAGTTGGAACATTGCACTAATTGAGGTGATCCCTCACCCAACTATCCAGTACTAGAGGCTAGTTGTTAGTACTAGGAACTTGTTGGAGATACCCCAACTCTACATTTGGGGATTCTCAACAAAGGCATGATGACACCACCATGTTCCAAAGTTACTCATAGTCACCATTGGGGTGATCCCTCATAGAGACCAACTGCATTTCCATCACATTCCTTCAGATTTAGGAATTCGAAGGAGTTGTCTCAACTCCATGGTGGTTTAAAACCACTCAATGCTCAATTATACATGGAATAAAGTCATACTAGGAGAAGGAATGATAATGATGTATACAGATAGGGTGGTGTCACATGGCATAGTAAAATGAGATAGGAAGTGTATGCCTAGCAAAGATAAAGATGCTACAAGAGAAGGAATGTGAATAAATAAAACTACCATTAAAGACAAGGAGGTCACAAACCATTGATGAGTTTGGGAATACTTAACAACATTCATCAATAAGATGTAAGACCATCCAACCATGAATATAGTTACAGTCTACAAGAATATAAATATACTACTTGAGTAAGAGAATAAAGAGCACTCGAGAGGTGAATATTATGAGTGAAGGCTTCCATGGCCTACAACCAAGGAGAGAAAAAGAATCATGTATCATGAGAGAGAAAGAGAGTAGAAGGAAGATTAAGAGCCTTATCCTTGTTATTATTCTTTAAAATTGGATAAGGAAGATGATGATTGATCATTGAGGTGTTTTTCCCTTTAGATTTTTCCACATAAATATTGTATGTAATTGATTAATGTATTTGTGTAATTTTATGTTGTCTCTATTTAGTATTTGCATGTTGTTAACATTCTATTAATGGTTAGCATAGAGTGCATTCATTGAGTGATTCAAATAACATAAAAGGGTTCTCTCCTAGTTGCACCTAGTGGTATTAGGGTAGGCAACTTCTCTAGGATGAGAGATGTTCTAGGAACATTATAGTTGGCTACCACTTTAGGATTGAGATGCTAGTGTAGGGAAGAAGAATGAATGAATAGAAAATAAAATGTAGGAACAAAATGAAGAAGAAGATGCAAAACAAGTGGATGATGAAGAATCCTAAGAAAATGAAGGTGTTGTAGAAGCTAAAGGTAATATAGTGTGAGAGAGGAGGAGTGTTGAAAGGAAGTGTCTACTAAATTAAGTTAAAATTGAAGATGTTGATGATAAAAAGATAATAGATTTTAAAATATGTTAATGAAGATGAAGAAATTTTAATGAAGAGATGTCTTGAAGATAGCATGATAGGTGTTCCATAAAGTGAAAATACTATTATTGAAGTGAGTATGTTTTCGATTTTACTTTGGTGAAATTGTTCAAAACATGAAATGTGGACGAGGTTTAACATTTTGATAAGGTCACTCCATATTGTGTGGTTTCGAGCAAGAGTGGTTGGTTACACCAAAGTCACCTTTGTAGGCAACAAGAAAACGAGTAGCAAAATGAATCTAGATAAGCACTACTCAATTCAAATCATGTGAGTGATGCATGGATAAGAAGCACATGATTAGTGCTTGTGGTGATGAAGAAAGATAGGAAATTATGGCATTAATGCGATGATTTGTAGTGCATTGCAACAAAATAAGAGTGATGAGATGGAATCCTTTATTTCCATGATATTGAAAGGTTCAAGTGTATATCAATGAAAGAATGGATAAATTTTATCATATTTTACCTTATAAGCATGAGGGCAAACTTTTCTTTGTAATATATGGATTTTGATGCAAGACCATCGCCAACAAAGAGGCCTGTAATGGTCAAGAACACTATGGAACGAAAATATTTGTTTAAGTCCCAAATTTTATTAAGAGAATGACTACACAACACCATTACAAATAGCCATGTGAGTTTTGCATCATGGTGATAAAAGAATTGATGGATATAATTCAATAATTAGATGACACAAAAATTGCATTACAATCATTATTGTATGAATATCTTCCACCTACCATATCAAGCTCATTTATAGAATTGATATTGCATTGATATGTGTTTGTAGTAAAATGTATCAATAAACACAATATTCCATTAGTGATAGTCTTCAACATAATGGGTGATAACCATATTATCTATCACAATTTAGGAAGGAGTTGTGCCCTTTCAATCATGCCCCATGTATATAATAATAATATATTTATTATTATTATTTATGTTAATGACAATAAGACGTAAGTCAATATTTTGCATAAACACACCCCACTAAGATTAGCATAGGGATAGGAAGATAAATTATGATAACCCCCCTTTAATGACAACTTTCTTCTTTCCATCCAATAAATGTTGCATGAAAGTATTAAGAATAATCACATCTATCTTACTACATGGGGTGGCAATTTACATACTACCCAACACCAAATTTGAACTCCTTTCCTACAAAAGAATAAGTAAAATGTCTCCTATTATTATTGTTGATCTTCAACTATTGAAGAATAGGTTTCAAATTTCTTGGTAATGTTTTTGTTCTTCACCTACTAGATAATGTATGATAAAAAATCACTTGTTGAAGAGTAGGTCGCTTCACCTAGTTAATTTCTAGGGAGGCGACAAGGGGAACTCCATGGCATTTACTATTTCAATGTGTCATACTCAAATTACAATTATGGGGTTTTCAATCCAAGGAACGTCTATATAGACATCCAATTTAAAAATAAAATTTGTTGCCATAGATATTGCAGTAACTCCATTGATTACAAATTAGAGTCAAGTACAACACTAATTGCACCATTTTCAAGGCTTATCACAACCTCTAAGTTTGATTTCAAAATCACTCTAGCCCCACAGATGATGATAAATTCCATACCTTATTAATCATTATTTGTGTCCATTTGATAGTGATTGAAAACCTTGCAAATAATACTTTGTACAATAGGTTGGTTATGAGATGTTTATTGAATCTTATTTTATGATGGAAACAATTATTTATCACACAAATGCATGAAGTTGTCAAAATAAATTTTGGTTTCTTCATTAGATCATTTTTTTAAGTAATGTAGGAGAATCACCCAAAAAAATTATGATATCTTTTAAGGAATGTTTGGGTGGTGAAGTGATGAAAATGTCCATTAAGAAAGTCATGAATGACTATGGGATTGATGACATGGTATACATTAGGGTGAAGTTATGAGGGTTCATGACATGGGAATGAACCAAGAAATAGTCAGTGATACTTGATGTGATCCCAGTTGGAACATTGCACTAATTGGGGTGATCCCTCACCCAACCATCCAATACTAGAGGCTAGGTGTTAGTATTAGGGACTTGTTGGAGATACCCCAAATCTACATTGGGGAGTTCTCAACAAAGGAATGATTACACTACCATGTCCCCAAATCTTCCCCTAGTCACTATTAGGGTGACCCCTCACAGGTCCCAACTACATTTCCATCATATTCCTTTAGATTTATGAATTCGGAGGAGTTGTCTCAACTCCATGGTGGGTTAGAACCACTCAATGATCAATTATACTTGGAATAAAGTCAGTTTAGGAGAAGGAATGGTAATGATGTAGACTAATATGGTGGTGCCACATGGAATAGTAAAATAAGACAAGAAGTGTGCACCTAGTAAAGGTAAAGAGGCTACGATAGAAACACTGTGAAGAAATAAAACTACCATTAAATACAAGGAAGGCACAAAGCAATGACAATTTTGAGAATAGTTAACAATATTGGTCAATAATATTTAAGGCCATCTAATCATGGATATAGTTACAACCTACAAGAAGATAATATACTACTTGAGTAAGAGAATGAAGAGCACCCGAGAGGTGAATATTGTGAGTGAAGCCTTCCATGGCCTCCAACCTAGGATAAAAAAACTAATTATGTATCAAGAGAGAGAAAGTGAGTAGAAGGAAGGTCAAGATCATTATAATTGTAATTATTCTTCAAAATTGGATAAGGAAGATGATGAATGATCATTGAGGTAGTTTTTCCCTTCATATTTTTTCACGTAAAATCTTGTAAGTAATGGATTATGATATGTGTGTAATTCTATGTTGTTTATATTGAGTACTTTGCATGTTATTCAAATGTTATTAATGGTTAACATAGAGTACATTCATTGAGTGATTGAAATAACATAAAGGGTCCTCTCCTAGATGAGCCTAGTGGTATTAGGGTAGGCGATTGTTGAACTTAGTAATGTCATTAATGACAAACGAGAAACATGAAGCCTAGAAACTAGTTTGAATGTTTGCATGAGGCTTAGAATCTAGTTTGAAGAAGTATATAGAACAAGGTTGTCAAGGGAATATGCGTGCAAGTCCCATCAATTCATGGAAATCTATCTATGTAATTTAAGGATAAGTGTTTGTCGCATAAATATTATGCAACCATTAAAAATATCAAGTATGCAGATTGCATGCCGACAAAAGAACACGAGACTTGGTTAGCTCAAGTCAGATATTTGGGTAAACTTGACCATGAATAAAGGAAGAAGGGGTCTCACCGATGTAGAGAAGCCCCTACATATGGACAAACCAATTGAATCAAGAAAATAAGTATTGACGCAAGAATGAATATAAATAAACAAAATATTGATGGTGTTGGCCCTAGGAAATATTGGGAAATTTTGGGTATCAGTTTTGGATAAATGGATTTGGTGTGAATGGGGATGCGACAAAGTGGTCTGAAAAAGTGGAAAGCTCTGAAGAAGCGACCGATATTTTAGGAAGTCGGGTTGTTTGACAAAGTCCAACCACTGAGTTGCTTAGGTGGCTAGAAATAATTGCTCACTTACATTATTAGGATAAGGTAGTGGGCACAGGGTAAATGGATATGAAGAGCCTATAAACATGTAATAGGATGGGATTTTTGGGGTTATACAATTTTGGGAAGAACTTACATAATTTTTGTAATATGTAGCGAAGATCATATGTATTGTTTTCTATCTACATATGTCGAAGTGTAAGTTGTAGACAGTCGCAAGGATGAAGATTGATCTAGAAGATGTGTCTCCATATACGTTGTAATGAGTTGTTAAAGAGAGGTCTGTAGGCTATGTGAAAACCTAAATCATTAATTTGCTGTGACTCTTTAATGATGAACGATTTTGTGGTTTTTCTCATCTTGGGTTTCCATGTTAAACTTCTAGTGTAAAATATGTTATGATGTGTACGTGTGTGTGTTATGTTTCTTTGCTTACCGATGCATGCAATGAGAAGTACATATTATGAATGCATAAATTAGTAAATGAATGATAACAATGATATCATATTCTTGAGTATATGTTTTAAATGACTATTATGATCTCTGTCAAAGTGAATGACATGTCAAGGATTTGATCATGTTGAAGTTATATTCATCGTCTTATTGCGATGTTCCCCTTTTGTGCTATAGAAACCTAGTTCATGCACTCCCCATAGGTAATTCGGGTGAGACATCATCTTCCCTACAGGTGTTGTTGAAAGGGTTGAACCCCTTTCAGGTTAGTATCTTGGGTGTTTGTTGGTTGGTTGTTGTGTGGACCTAGGTCGAGATCATAACATTGTGCCAACAGATGTGTTTGGGTGAGAGTATGGAGGATATGGAAGTACTCTTAAATTGAAGCTTCGGTTTAATAGGAGAATCAATGGAAAGTTTATCTGAAGAAGTGTGTGACAATATAGAACCAAGTCAGACACAAAGTCATAGTCGCAGAAGAAGCATAGAGCTGAAGTGCACAAAATAAGTGTATAGAATAGTACATGGTTAGATCTTAGGTGCGAAAAATAGAATAATAAGTGGTTAGGTGCACAATATAGAAGAGTACATGGTCAAGTGTGAAGAACATAATACAACAAAATATGTAAAGTAGAGTGCACATAAAAAAAGAGTGCTAGGAAAGTTTATGCAAAGCAGAGTGTGCAAATCTAAAATCACAAAGTAGAGTGCAATAGAGGAATGCAGTTACAACTCCATATCTCAATCATATATATTTCAAGGAGGTAGGATTGGGAAAGGATAGGAGATTGTGGTATCCTATAGGTTGGTTCTTGAAAGTACAAGTTAATGCTTGTTGGTTATGAGTTGGTGCTCATAAGAGAATTAGTGTGCTAAAAAATTGATGTATACAAATAAAAAGTTGGTGCTTGTACATGGGATTGATGTCCATGTCAGATTAGTTTCTACAAAATCTATGAGTGGGTGCTCATACTATTGGAGATTGGTGTCTTCTAGAAATCTATGTAATCAAAGATTTTATCTATATAAAATTTATTTATAAAAACTCTACACATAGTGTATTATATGTTCATAATTGCTTTGATACTGGTGTATGATCTATGAAGTGAAAATTTATATAAATATTAAAATTGAGCATAATACCGATTCACCACCCTCTTAGTATCATTGAAGGTTCCAACAATTGGTATCAGAGAAGGTCCTTTAAATACAGTCCAACCACGGGAAGGAATATATGATTGCACAGATATGGCTTGTGAGTAATTTGGTCTAAGCACAAACATAGCCCCTTTGTTCAATGAAACAAACTATTTTCTTCGGAGTATAGGAATGGAAGCCTACTTTCGGTCACTTGGACTTGAGATATGGTAGTTAGTTGATAAGGGTTATACAACTCCAAAGAATCAACCAAAAGTTGAAGTTACAAAAAGGTTAAAAAAAAGACAATGCATAGGCAATAAATGCAAGTTTGAGAATCTTATTAGATTCTGAGAAGAACAAAGTAGGACAATGTAAGTAAGATAGAGAACTTTGGAATAACATACAAAATATTTATACAAAGGAATCTCTCCTCATGGTCACAAAACATTCTAATCAAGAATACGAAGATGATAAAAATAAAGATCCACCAATAGAGGAAGCAATTTCTAAGGAAATAAATGGCAGGCCAAAAGATCTCTCTGAAAGTGAAAGAAAAACCAATGAAGAATCAAAAGACAAGGAAGATGAAGTTGATCTTAAAAAACAACGAATTTTTTTCCTAGATGAATTTAAGAAGCTCAAAGAGAAGAATGCATTACTAGAAGATCTACTAGAAGAATAAAAAAAGGAAAAGTATGAAGACCATGAAAAGACTAAAAATACTATTGTTGGCCTAAGAATTCCTATGCAAGAAGCAATAAAAGAAAAAGAACTATTAAAGGAACACTTGTTATAGCTTGAAGAAAAGGCTCGAGTAACCGAGGATCTAGAAGAAACTCAACAAAACTATTTAAGTCAGCTATAGGAAAAGGATGCAGAGATTACTTCTTTGGAAGAGTAACTAGCGGAACTCAGAAAAGAGAATTAGTCTCTGAAGAATAGAAAACAATGCTTTGTCACAATAAAAGGATCCAAGGATGAAATCACAATCGATTTAGAACACATGAATTCAAAGGCTAAGAAGGATTGTGCTAACATGAATGAAGAACAAAATATAACAAATGCTAAAGAAAATGTCAAGTACAACTCATCAATCTTGGATGAAATATTAAATAGTCAAAGGTCACCTAACGACAAATTTGGTGGTCTTGGTTATGACAAGATAGTTGGAAAGGTCAGGGACAAAGAAGAAATAAGTCAAAAGGGAATTCAAAAGGCAAGCACATCATGTCAATATAACCTGGAAATAATTTCATTAATGTAGGTTCAGTCCATGTATGGGAATTTCTTTAGTGGCTATTGTTTTATTACTATGAATATGGACATAAAGCATTGGAATGTGAAAATTAGGGTAGAATGAGGTCCAATAATACAATGAAATGCTTAAGGTGCAAATATTATAGACACACTGCAAAGCATTGTCATACTATAATTTGTTATGTCTATGATAGATTTGGACACAAAGCTCAAAATGGTTGAAGAACAAAAGGATAGTTAAAAAAAATATTTCATATAATGCAGGAAGCGAAACTAGTAAGACATAGATGAAGAAAAGAAGTGACATTGTGCCATGTCAAGAAAGTCATGCATTTTCTCAAAAATGGTTGAGGAATGTTCCATGGGCATATATTCACAAATTCGGTAACAACAGTTCTAAAGAAACAAAAAGGTGTTGCATATCTTGCTAATTTCCAAAATTATGTGTGTCGAGTATCCTTGAGTTGCAGAAATTTTTATTATATAAAGGAGCTGTTGTCACAAAAATAAAAAGGTACATACACAATCGACCACATTTGGCAAGTCTGTCAGTTTTTTTGAAGAAGTCGTTGTCGTATGTGTCAAATTTCATATACAAGGACCATTGTTGTAAAAGTCAAGAATCAACAGTAGTATACATTTTAAAATTCTCCATAATGGCAATCTTATCAGCATTACCGATTTACAAAATTGGTTCTCTCTCTCATTTTAAGGCGTAGAACAACTCAAATTTACAAATTGTATTCATGAAAGGTGTTCGACTACCTTAGCTCAAGCTATTTCCCAGAATTCTACAACGACAGACGCAATTCAGTATCTGATGAAGATCATTTCTCGAAACCTGCACTGTTGGGAATTATCTGAAGTTATTGCAAAAGAACCAGAATGTACTCCTACTGCTTCTCTAATCGTTCAAATCGATATTTTCAAGCCACAATATCCTCTGCATTCCTCTGATTCACCTACATCTCTGCATGCCATTCTTTAACATCCTCCTCCTTTGTTGGAGATGCCTAGTCCTCCAAATTTCTCTTGAGGTTTGTAAACTCTCGCTGCTCTGATTGAATCACCTAGGAAAAATTGGCCACAGTAGAATTAATCCACGGAAGAGGATTTGACATGGTGATGGAAATGTTGAATGAAACTATGAGTACCTAATAAAATGACACCAGAACATATTTACCAGAGTCGTACAAATTTGACGAATATGTATACGCTAAATATGGTAGAATTTATCATCATGCATGTCTCATGTCTCATACATAAGGGCAAAAAATAAGGGCAAAAAATATATCGCAGCCTATACGATATTTAATGTGGCCCTCGCTGTAGTGAGATCTATTAGATCCAATGGCCGTTGAAATCCAATGGTCTACACTGCAATGGCTATGGCATTAAATATCGTATAGCCTGTAAAATATTGTTCGTCATCAGAAATCATCTATATCAATAATAAATTGACAATATGGAAAAGTAAAATCATGATCCATGACATAAATGAGCTGACAATTTTCTCTCTACCTAAATTAATGTTAACGTTTTCACAACTCGAAGAAAAGGTGATTAGTTGATGCATGCTAATTCTTGGTACTTCCAATTCTTCATACTTCAAATTATTGTGGCATGTGACAGGAATCAGTTAAGATGGTATAATCAACAGTTAAAAATATGCAACAATAAAAGGATAGTTAAGACATAAATAATGAATAAATAAAGGATCATAGAAAGGTGGAATCCAATGAACCTATTCTAATCTCATGTGAAAATATAATCATAATCAGTGTTTCCAAGAATTTTATAATGCACTCCCAAACCAAGCATATCCTTATCAAATATCATTTATTCAGAGAATGAGAAAATATAATCATAATCAGTATTTCCAAGAATCCTATAATGCACTCCCAAACCAAGCATATCCCTATCAAATATCATTTATTTAGAGAACAAGTCATTGAAAACAATGTCAATTTGGACTATGTAGACACTACTAAGGAGTAGATTTCAAAAATATTTACAAATCCTCTTCCAAGGGATACCTTTGAGTATCTCACACAGAAGCTGGGAGTAATTCCCACTTCGCACTAATTTGAATCTTATCAGAAATAGAAGATATGGAAGCAATGTGACAACACGGGAATTAGGTATAGCGCAGTAGTAGAATAATCAAAAGTAAAAGGGGGAGCAACATAAAGAAGAAAGAGAAGCATGAAGTCAAGGGGAGCATCCCTTTTCTATTGATGTCAAAGGGGAAGAAATTGCAGATACTACGAAGAAATTGCAAATACTTCAGAGAAATTGTAGACATTGTGCTATAACAAAGATTGTGCAAGGACTATGCAAAGACATAAATTGCATAAGTACAGGTTGTTGCAAAATGCAAATCAAGGAGAGCATAATAGAGGACCAAATGTATGGGGAGCTTTGTTTTACTTGGTGTTGACATCAATGACAAAGGGGGAGATTGTTGAACTTAGTATTGCCGTTGATGTCAAATGAGAAGCATGACTCCTAGAAGCTAGTTTGAATGTTCGCATGAGGCTTAGAATCCAGTTCGAATAAGTATATAGAACAAGGTTTTCAAATGGAATATGCATGCAAGTCCCTTCAAGTCATGGAAATATATCCACGCAATTTAAGGATAAGTGCATGTCGCATAAATACTGCGCAACCAGCAAACATATCAAAGTGCACAGATTGCACACTGAGAGAAGAACAAGAGACTTGGTCAATTCGAGCCAGATGTTTGTGTAAACTTGACCATGAAGAAAGGAAGAAGGGGTGTTGTCGACATAGAGAGTCCCCTACTTGTGGACAAATAAATTGAATCAATAAAATAAGTATTGATGCTAAACTGAATATAAATAAATAAATAAATGATGTGTTTATGAGAGAGTATGGAGGACATGGAAGTACTCTAAAATTGAATCTTTTGTCTAACAGGGGAATCAATGGCTAGTTGATACGAAGAAGTTTGCAACAATATAGAACCAATTCAAATACGAACTCTCATTCGTAGAAGAAGCAAAGATGGCAAAGTGCACAAAATAAGAGTATAGTAGAGTACGTGGTTAGGTGCACAATATAGCAAAGTACGTGGTCAAGTGTGCAATATAGTAGAGTATGTGGTTAGGTGCATAGAACATAATACAACAGAATATGTTAAGAAAAATGTGTAGATAAAAACAGTGCTAGTCAAGTTTGCATAGAGCAGAGTGTGCAGATATGAAAGTGAAAAGTAGAGTGCAACAGAGGAATATAGTTATAGCTCCATATCTCAATCATATCTATTTCAGGGAGGTAAGATAGGGAAAGGACAAGAGATTGTGGTCTCTTACCGGTTGGTTCCTAAAAGTGCAAGTTAGTGCTTGTTGGTTATGAGTTGGTGCTCATAAGGGGAATGGTTCCCTCATAGGTTGGTGCATGGAAATAACAAGTTGGTGCTTGTACATGGGATTGATGTCCCTGTCAGATTATTGTCTGCAAATCTATGAGTGGGTGCTCACACCATTGGAGATTGTTGTCTCCTAGAAATCTATGTAATAAAAAATTCTATCTATATAAAGTTTCATTTTAAAAACTATATGCACGGTGTTTTATATGTTGATAATTGCTTTGATATTGGTGTATGGTCTGTGAAGTGAAAATTTATATAAATAATAAAACTATGCATGATGTTGATTCACACCCCTCTCAGTATTATTGAAGGTTCCCAAAACAACTTCTCTAGGATGAGAGATATTCTAGGAACATTAGAGCTGGAAACCACTCTAGGATGTGATATGCTAGTGTAGAGAAGAAGAGTGAAGGAATAGAAAAGAAAATTTAAAGAACAAAATGAAGAAGAAGATGCATAAGTCGATGATAAATAAGCCTAAGGAGATGAAGGTGTTGTAGAAACTAAAGGTAATATAGTGTGAGAGAGGAGGTGTTGAAAGGGAGTGTCTACTAAATTAAATTAAATATGAAGATGTTGATGATAAAAGATCATATATTTTGTCAATTCTTGCTAGCACATTCGGTTAAGGTGTGGGTCTCGTCAACAGGGCGAACAAGATTCAATTATCCTTAGGGGTGAGCTAGTTGGGAGGAGACACCAAAAAATCCATCCATGTTGAGGGTTGGTGTGGTCCAAGCCAGGTGTGATCCCAGGGTGAATTTATCGACTTAGATTCCCCTGGGTTGTGGCTCTTAACTAATGATTCATTGCTACTGCCCCCAAGTGACGGGAAATCAAACAAACAAACAGAAAAGATAAAAAATAATAATAATAGATTTTCAAATATGTTAATTAAGATGAAGACTTTTTTAAGAGACGTGTTGAAGATAGCATGAGAAGTGTTCCATAAAGTGAAAAGACTATTGTTAAAGTGGGTATGTCTTTGAGTTTATATTGGTGAAATTATTGAAAACATGAGATGGGGAGGAGGTGTAACATGTTGATAAGGTGACTCCATGTTGTGTGGTATCGATCACTAGTGGTTGGATACACAAAAGGCCCCTTTGTAGTCCACATGAAAAAGAGTATCAAAGTGACTCCACAAAATCACTACTTAATTAAGATCGTGTGAGTGATGCATGGCTAAGAAGAACATGATTAGTGCTTTTGGTGATGAAGAAAGAGAGGAAAAGATGACATTAATTTAATTATGTGTAGTGTATTCCAACAAAATAAGACTTATGAGATGGAATCCTTTATTTCCATGGTATTGGAGGTTTCAATTGTATATCAATGAAAGAATAGATGAATTTTATCATAATTTATCACATAAGCATGAGGGCACACTTTTATTTGCAATATATGATTTTGATGCAAGAACATCACCAACAAAAGCAAAAAGATGGCACCCCTTAGAATAATGTGTAGGTGGTGAACTGATGAAGAATTTGATAAAGAAAAAAATGAGTACATGCTTAGAGATGTGGCAAGAATGTGGTGATAGAAATGAGGTGGTTGTATGAAAGGTTGTGATGTGTGAAGGGACTAATAAATAGACAGCAACATTACTCGAGATAATACTATTTTAGTCTTGATCACACTAATTGTGATGTGTGAAGGGACTAATAAATGGACAACAACATTACTTGGGATAATACTATTTTAGTCTTGATCACACTAATTGGGGTGATCCTTCCACCATATCGATGGTACTAGAAGTTGGGCCTTAGTATTGAAGAATTGTTCAAGTTAGCCAAACTCCACATTGGAAAAGGCCCAAAAAAGGGAAATTTTCATTGCCATGTCCTTGTCATTCCAAAATTTCCTAGTGTTTCCCCAAGTCATTATTTGGATTATCCCTCATGAGGATTGATTTCATTTATGATATGTCCATTTTGAACTGAGGAATCCAAGGAGGTGTCTCAAAACCCTGGTGGAGTAAATGCACTCAAGTCTTGGTTCTATAGGGAATGAAGTTATCATAAGGAGAAGGAATGATGATTTCATGAACCAATAGGATGGTGGCATGTGAAAGAATATAAGAAGACATAAAATGTTTTCCCAAAAGAGAAAAATATGCCAAGAGTGAACAATGTGAATAAATGAAACCTATATAGAAGAGAAGGAGCATTGAGAAATTACATGCTTAATAATAGTCAACAATGTCATTCAAGGCGATTTAAGTCCAATTGGTCATGAAAAGAATTATGATCTACAAGAATACAAATATAATAGTTTAGAAAAAGAATAAAGAGCGCTCCAAAGCAGAAAATTATGATTGAATGTTTCCATTTCCAATGGCTTGGTATCCAAATAATATAATTTTGTATTGAGATAAGAACAAACATTAAAATAAATACTGAGAGATTTATCCCTATATTTACTCTGCAAAATCGACTAAAAAATATGATGATTTATCATTTAGGTGTTTTTTTTCCATTTGGGTTTTTCCATGTAAGATAATTTGTGTAATTCATTATTTTGTGTGTGTACATTTATGTTGTCACTATTAAATTAGTTTGTATTTTTTTCACATGTGAGTAATGGTTGTTGCATAGATTTCATTTATTGAATGATTCTAATCATGTTGGGAGGTTCTCTCTTCCTTGCACTAAGTGGTATGAAACCTAGAAACTACCATGGGTTGACATAAAATTGAATAATATTGGATACAAGTACCACTTTGGGATGTGATAGATGCCAATGCAAAGAAAGAGACAATGAATAGAAAATAAAAGATTAGAAATAGGAGTCGGGAAGAAGATGGATATGATGAGGAAGATAAAGGATTTGTAGAATCTAAAGTTAATGAACCATGAGAGTGAAAGTACCGTAAAAGGAGGATACACTTAATTAAATTAAATATGAATATGTTGATGACAAAAAATAGAAGAATTTAAAATTTGGTAGAGATGATGAATAAATATTCAAGTGATGTGTTATAACTAACGCGAGATATGTGATGTATAACATACCCAGTATCCCATGTGCACGATTGAGGCTATCAAGTGCTCCATAACCACCATAACCACGTTAAATTTTAACTTTGATATCATTTACAACCTAAACATATGATAATAAAAAAATTACAAAATAAATGCACACTAATGTAGAGTATGTAAGCTTACTATAAATAATGCATTCAAATTAGGAACCCACAAATACACATTCATACTAATGCATGTATTTAAAATCAAGTAGAATAGAAAATATTTAAATACATGACGAGAATAACAATAAATTTGAATATTCATAAACAAATCATGAACACTTATCTATGGAAAACCTTCACCAACTATCTACATAAGGGCATTCCACCCAACCATAAACTCTTTGTTACACCCATTCTCTTTATAACAAACACCACCCTTGATCTTATGATGCAAGAGCATCATTGGGCTCAAGCAATCCACATCACCCAAAATATATCTATTCCACAAATTAGATAAAACGTTGAATAAGGACTATGTTAGTGGTCCATTTTATTTAGTTAATTTGCTAAGTATAGCGTTATGATGCTACCCATAGTTCAATTCGAAGTGCTTCTGCTCATGCTACTATGTTTGTGCCTGCTGAAACTCGTGTTGAAACTCCTATGTATGATGCAATTTTACAGTATGGTGATGTTTCTTCATTCGTCACACTGTGATCGCACACATTTGGACTTGCCACACTGGAATTCATTCATGATGAGTCACATCCACCATTAGGTAAAAGAAATCACACCCAAAATATGAATCGTTATAGTGGACAACAAAGGAAGGGAGTGAACGATGGTTGAGGAAAGTGAATGGTTTTGGTAACTAATCGATATTGGCATAGGAAGTGAAATCGATTCTAGGGAAAGCCACTGATTTTAAAGGACATATGGAATCAATGAGAGGGATTCAACAAGAAGAAGATCCAGTCAATGAACCACGAGGAAGAGTATCAACATATTACTTAGAAGAATATATTTGTTCATTAATACCAGGCAGTTACAACATCGTGAAGGAACATTTGGTGTAGGTTGTTACTCGTATGTTGTTACTTCAGAAAGAGATGGATAGAATGTAAACCTATGACATTATCTTTTTCTTATGTGTGTTTCATTTTATATTTTGCAATTACATTTATGTGTTATTTCTCATTGTGTTAGTTGATTGCATGATGCTTTTCCATTGTGTATTATGAGAGCAAGGTGAGGCTCTGTAACTATGTATGGTTTCATTCCTTACCTATGCACCAGGTGGTATCATAGCACGAATGCTCTTGGATTAGTTGCGTGACCATTTTTGAAAGTGGGTTAGGAAATACCCTAAATTTGGTGGTGTGTCAGCATCTTGAGTGTTGGATACAAGTAGTGTATCAGCATCTTGAGTGTTGGATACAAGTAGTGTATCAGTGTAGTATTTTGGAATGCACAACATCACAACAAAATTTCTGAGTCATTTGACATTCCAGCCTAGATCCAGATAGCAAAAAATTATCTCACTTAGAATTATTTGCACAACAGGATAGCAAGAATAGAGAAGAAATATCGAATATAACAGTAGAGGAAAATCACTCCAGTGGGAAGTTTTCCACTCTTATATTATTCATTAACATGAGTACAATATATAGATTCTCTCAAGAGACAAAATTGAGAGGGTTAGTCGTGATTTGAGTAGCTCACATTAATGTTGGCTTATCTTGACTAATTCCCCCAATCTATGACATTGTGCCAAGTGTAACTCCAAGTAGTGGCCATAATGAGGTTAAATGAACCTATATGGACCATGAAATGGTTAGGATAGTCAACAAGTGTGAAAGGAACCATCATGAGGGCGCTAGAGGTGGTTTAGTGGCTTGTTTTTGGAAAATTAATGAGCAAATTGACCAAATCCTCAAGAAGGCACAGCCAGCCTCCTTAAAATGGGGAAATACAATAAATGCCCCATAAATTTAGAATATAGGGGTGTGTTGACTCCATAAAAAAGGAAAGGAGCAGGTAAGTGTACAAGCACGATTGCATGGCATAACCACTAGTCTAAGTGGGTCAAATGTGGACCAACTTGTGGTCCAAGACACTACACTAGGAACTAGAACCATTTTCACATGGAACAACTTACACTAAACACTTGGAACCTTATGAAAAGATTATTAACCAAGGTCTAGACGGGAAATATATCCCAACACCTCCCCTTATGCCAAAATGGTTGCGAGCAATTATTAAGGGCCCAAGCAGCAAGGCTTATGGTCACCATTTACATTATTGATCCATATGAACTAAGGGAAGAGGTAAAACCACATGGGGAAAATCCTCCCTAAAAAATGTACATGAAAGAGAAACCAAAATCTATATACACTCCAAAATAAATGAATATGTTTGGAGGAATATTCTTCTTGGGAAGAAGTGGAATGTGCTCAACCAACTCATGAATGTGTACAATTGAATTATGAATCCTGGGACCATGTAGAACAACTAAAATGCACTAATAGGAGAGTGAAGGATTCTCTTCAAACTTGAACTTCAAACCAATAAGGGTTCCATGTCCAAAAGAGACTTGAAGTGCTTGAGAATAAGTGACCCAAAGCAAATCATAAGGCTCTTGAAGCATAAACTTCGAAAGAAGGTTGTAATCAACTCCAATAAGGTGGAACAAGAGTCCCAAATGTGCCATTGTGATAACTAAGGCTTATCCATCTTATGTGCAACTTTAAAAATCAGTGCTAGAAATCATATAGGAATAGATAAGAATCATGGATCCAAGGGATCACTCTTTTACACACTAATAGAGTAAATAGAAGAATAATGGAATAACAATGATGAGAGATGGAAGATCTTCTCTTCAATAGTATTGATGGAAACAAATCGTATGTTATCTTCATGAAAAACAGAGGAATCCATAGAGGAGGAAAGTTAAACTGGATCATTTATTGAATATTATACCATTTCTTCTTGTACCTACAAACAAAAGTCTCCGAAATTCCTTAATTCGAAAACATGCTTGAGAAAGGCAAAAAGGCGTAACCAAATGAGCAATGGTAATAGCTGGAAGAAACAATGGAAATTGTTTTGCATCAGAATAGCTCTGATACTAGGTAAGAATGCAAAACATCACAAAAAAAATTGAGTCATGTGGCATTCCATCCTAGATCTAGATAGCAAAAAACAATCTCACTTGGAATTATTTGCACAAAGAGATAACAAGAATAGAGAAGAAATATTAGGTAGAACACTAAAGGAAAATCACTCTAGCGGGAATTTTTCCACTATGATATTTTTTATTAACATGAGTATAATATATATATTCTCTCAAGATAGAAATTGAAATACTTAGTTGTGAGTTGATTAGCTCACATTAATGCTGGCTTATCTTGACTAATTCCCCCAATCTATGATATTGTGCCAAGTTTAACTCCAAGTAGTGGCCATAATTGTAACATCCCCGACCCTTCGACCGGCGAAGAGGACGCTACTACACACCAAAACATTTGGGCATCTAGCCCCATGAACATGTACATTCATAATCATTGTTGAAATGCTGAAATAAAATGCTTGAACTAAAACATGCATACAAGATTATGTATCATACATAGCGGAAGTAACATACATTCATACAAGCATTCGACATGTTCATCATGATCATTAACAGTAAATAGGATTGTAGAAGTAAAATAGAGAAGATTACTTATCTTTATAAAGAAATCGTTCCGCAACCAGCTATGTCGCTGCAACGTTCCACCCAACCATAGGCTAGCATGCTCCTAGATCTTTCGGCAATGCTGCCACCCTCGAGTCGGGCATGACTCCCCAAGGAATAAGGAACTAACAGGCTTACACATAGCAAGGAATAACAACACAACAAGGGTACATAGTTCAGCCAAGCCAACACAGTTGGGTTTATCAGGCGAACAGGAGCTGGGGAAAGGCTAATGCTAAGCTTGTGAGCTCACTGAAGAGCTGCAGACACCAACACCAGAACCAGCCTGGATTCTAGAACACCCACCCACACCCAACACAAGGAAGTCAACCCCTTCTCTGTAACGCAGTCCCTTAGACCCTGATCTTCCCTCCAGTGCTCTTCAGGGGTTGTGGAGAAGAAATCCAGCTCAATAGCTCTGTCCGTGTGGTTCTCATTCCACCAGGTTTGTCAAGCATCTCAAGCCATCATTGACCAACCCAAAAATAGTCCAAGGACCAATCCAATGAACCCACAACGATCCAACCTTCAATACTTTCGCTGGGAAACTTACACAGATCGGAAAGTGATCAAACGTCACGGCCAACATACACAGTTCAACGCGAATTCACAGGAAGAATCACCCCCGATTCCATCAATTCATGGAAAAGCAATCCCAATAATTTCCACTGTGATCCGAATGGTGAACGAAAACAATACATAGTCCAATGAGTGGAGGCAAAAGTCGGTTCGTTGTGTGGATGGAAGAAACGAATTACAGACCGGAAATCAGTGCGAGAGAGAGAGGGCGAACCCCCACACAATGGTTGGTAAAACATTTTATTCCCCCGTCTTGCATGAGGAGGACGAATGGCCAAGATCCGAGGGAGTGGGGAAGAAACGGTTCCCACGTCGTGGAGAGGAGAGCAAGCGTTGCATGGTAGTGGTCTGCTTGCCAGCCAATCGCTGCCTCAACTAACAAACGGAAAATTAACCAAGGGAGGTGGTGACACATAGACTTTTTCCTCGTCACTCAATGTTCCACATCCCCCCCTTTTTCCTTATCCTTTAGAATCATGCCCTTTCTCAATTTAGTTGCTGAGAACATAGCTGGTTGAGTTGCTTAATTAAAAAGTGTGTTTACATGATTCCATAATTAAATATATGCCGCATGTCCCGATATACCATCGGTGACCATTCCTAATAAAAAACACCACATGACCAAATCCATGGTGGGGCCTTGGCCTTGAGCTCCACACCAAGATTATTTACAACATATGTATCCTATTTATTTTAATGCAAGCGGGGATTAAAACCGGGGTATTACATTCCCCTCCCCCTTAAATAGCACTGTCCTCAGTGCTTTACAAAATTTGAACAAAATGCTACACTGGTACTGCCTCAGTGTTCCGCAGGATTGAACAAAAATGGATGT
The DNA here is from genome assembly GCA_001517045.1 of Pseudotsuga menziesii. NCBI lineage: Eukaryota > Viridiplantae > Streptophyta > Pinopsida > Pinales > Pinaceae > Pseudotsuga > Pseudotsuga menziesii. The sequence continues at coordinate 150,026 of LPNX010454641.1, forward strand.
GCCAATCGCATGGCATCCTCCAGCTCCCACGTAGCCTCTTCAGGTCCGTAATGCTCCCACTGCACCTTTACCTGCCCTATGGCTCAATTCCGAAGCATTGTGACCTTCCTGTCGAGGATGCGCATTGGCTCGATTTGGAATTCTCCCTTGGGTTCCACCTGAATTACATCTCAATTTATCACATGGTTAGGATCATGTACATATTTCTTAAGCAAAGAAACATGAAAAACATTATGAGCTCTAGTATTAGCAGGAAATGCAAGTTTATATGCAACAGGTCCTATTCTCTCAAGTACTTCAAATGGCCTACAATATCTAGGTGACAACTTGGCACAACTTCCAAGCTTCAAGGAACTTCTCTTTTCCCTCACTCTGAGGTAAACATGATCCCCAACACTGAACTCCCTGTTCACCCTATGCTTATCTACATAGATTTTCTATCTGTCCTGTGCTGCTTTCAAATTATGCCTAATCTTTACAACTTCTTGCTCCATCTCCTTGAGCAATTATGGCCCAAGCACAATTCTGTTCACCGGGTTATCCCAAGTCACTGGTGTCCTGCACCGTCTTCCATACAAAGCTTCATACGAACTCATCCCCAATGATGCTTGTTGTCCATTGTTGTAAGCAAACTCTACCAAGTGTAAGTAATCTTCCCACTTGGTTGGTTTGTCCATCACATACATGCGAAGCATATATTCAAGCACCTGATTCACTCTCTCTGTCTTACCATCTATCTGAGGATGGTATGCAGTGCTGAAGTTTAACTTTGTACCCAAATCTGCAAACAACCCCTTCCAAAAGTTGGAAGTAAATTTGACATCTCTGTCAGAGACTATTTCCTTAGGCAATCCATGCAATTTGAAAATATCCTTCATGAAGATCTTTGCAATGTCATCAGTCTTGTGCGTAGACTTCACTGGTATAAAATCATGATTGTTATAACAATCAGTCTTGTCTCCAAGTCATTGGCAATCTTGTAATAAAATCCATGGAAATAACTTCCCGTTTCCATTCCGGAACTGGCAAAGGCTGCAACAAGCCTGCTGGATGTTGATGCTCAACCTTTACCTGTTGACATTTCATACACCTGGAAATGTACTCAACCATACCCTTTTTCATTCCCAGCCAAAACTACTGCTTTCTAGCTGTAGCAATTGTCTTCTGATATCCTGGGTGACAAGAATACGGAGCTTGATGGATTTCATCCATAACAACTCTTCTCAAATCTGCTACATCTGGAATATAAATTCTACCTTTATAAGTGAGAATCCCATCTTCTTCCAATTTATATCCCTCATACCTCTTCTCAAGACTTTGCTGCTGCAATTTGTCTTTTACCTGCTCATACAATCTGTCTCCGGCAACATGATTAACAATTTGTTGCCTCAAATCTGATTGGAAAATACTAAGAGATGCCACATGCATTTCCTATACCTTCCTGCTGAGTGCATCAGCTACCTTATTTTCCTTTCCCTTTATGTGATTGATTTCAAAATCAAACTCACATAAAAATTCTAGCCATCTTGCTTGCCTAGCATTCAAAGTAGTCTGGTCAAATAGATACTTCAGTCCACAGTGATCTGTTCTGAGCTCAAATCTTCTGCCCATCAAGTAATGCCTCCACATCTGGAGAGCATGTACTATGGCTGCAAGCTCTAGATCATGAGTGGCATAGTTCTTCTCGTGTTCCTTTAGCTTTCTTGACTCATAACAGATCACATGGTTGTCCTGCATAAGGACTCCTCCAAGCCCTTGTCTACATGCATCGGTACACACCACAAAATCTTTCTCTGGATCTGCAACCTTCAATACTGGAGCACTGGTGAGAAGATTCTTCAACTGCTGGAAGCTTTCTTCACACCTCGATGTCCATTCGAACTTCATCCCCTTCTTTTGTAAACAAGTGATGGCATGTGCAACTTTGGAGAATCCCTCAATGAATCTCCTGTAGTATCCTGCAAGTCCCATAAAAGATCTTACGTCTGTCACATTTCTTGGAGTAGGCCAATT
>LPNX010454641.1:157148-170416 GCA_001517045.1 Pseudotsuga menziesii
ACGAACCCACAACGATCCAACCTTCAATATTTTCGCTGGGAAACTTACACAGTTCAACGTGGATTCACAAGAAGAATCACCCCCGATTCCATCAATTCGTGGAAAAGCAATCCCAATCATTTCCACTGCGATCCGAATGGTGAACGAAAACAGTACACAGTCCAATGCGTGGAGGCAAAAGTCGGTTCGCTGTGTGGATGGAAGAAACGAATTACAGACCGACAATCAGCGCGAGAGAGAGAGGGCGAACCCCCACACAACGGTTGGTAAAACGTTTTATTTCCCCGTCCTACATGAGGAGGACGAACGGCCAAGATCCAAGGGAGTGGGGAAGAAACGGTTCCCACGTCATGCAGAGGAGAGCAAGAGTGGCGTGGTAGTGGTCTGCTTGCCAGCCAATCACTGCCTCAGCTAACAAACGGAAAATTAACCAAGGGAGGTGGCGACACATAGACTTTTTCCTCGTCACTCAATGTTCCACATCCCCCCCTTTTTCCTTATCCTTTGGAATCATGCCCTTTCTCAATTTAGTTGCTGCGAACATAGATGGTTGAGTTGCTTAATTAAAAAGGATGTTTACATGATGCCATAATTAAATATATGCCGCATGTCCCGATATACCATCGGTGACCATTCCTAATAAAAAAAAACACATGACCAAATCTATGGTGGGGCCTTGGCCTTGAGCTCCGCACCAAGATTATTTACAACATATGTATCATATTTATTTTAATGCAAGCGGGGATTAAAACCAAGGTATTACAATAATGAGGTGAAATGAACCTAAATGGACCATGAAGTGGTTAGGATATTCAACAAGTGCTAAAGGAACCATCGTGAGGGAGCTATAGGTGGTTTATCGGATTGGGTTTTTACCATTAATGAGAAAATTGACCAAATCCTCAAGAAGGCGCACCCACTCTCCTTAAAACGGGGAAATGCAATAAATACCCCATAAATGTAGCATAGAGGGGCGCATTGAATCCATAGAAAAAGGAAAGGAGCGTGTAAGTCACTACAACAAAAACTGGATTTAGCGTCGAATTTAGCGCCAGATTTTAGTGTAATTTTTTTCTCAATTGTGGTGAACAATCTGGCGCTAAACCTGGTGCTATTGTACAATTTCATAAAACGCCATCTATTGCATCTTTTTTTCCATCATTTTTAACATCCATTTTTGCACCTAATTTTTTGCATCTTGTACTACGTCTTTTTTTGCATCCTTTGTTACATCCTTGTTTACACCCAGTTTGACGCTTAGTTTTGCATCCAATGTAGCGTCTTATTTTGCTCCTTGTTTTTCATCAAGTCTTGCACCAAATTTTGCACCATGTTTTGCATCAAATTATGTGTCTAATTATGCATCTGGTTTGCATCCAATATTGCGTCTAGTTTTGCATCCAATTTTGATTCTAATGTTGCATCCCCTTTTGCATCTAATTTTGCATCTTGTTTTATTTCTTTTTCTGTATCCATGTTTGTGCCTAATTTTTCATCTCATTTTACATTTTCTTTTGCATCTAAGTTTGCACCTAGTCTTGCATCTTAGTTGATGTCTATTTTTGTATCTACATTTGCGCCCAGTATTGCACCCAGTGTTGTGCCTAGCTTTGCACCCATGTTTGTATCTAATGTTGCATCAAATTTTGTGTCCAATGTTGCATCCCATATTGCATCCAATATTATGTCTAGTTTTACATCCAATGTTTCGTCTGATCTTGCATCCAATATTGTGTCTCATTTAAAGTTTTTGTTTGCGCCAAGTGTTGCTTCCAGTTTTGCACCTGGTGTTACGCCTGGTTTCGTGTCCAATGATACACCCTATTTTGTGTTCAATTTAATGTCCAATTTTACATCTAGTTAAGAGTCCACTTTTGCATCTAGTTTTGGGCCTAGTATTGCATCTAGTTTTGAGCCATTAATTGTGTCAAGTGTTGAGTCTCTTTTCGCATCCAATTTTGCGTTTAGTGTGACATCGATTTTTGTGTCCATAGTTGTGTCTGACATAGCATCCACTTTTGTGTTTGGTGTGACGTCCACTTTTGCATCATGCTTTTCATTTAGTGTTGTGTCTAATATTGCATCTTTCTTTAGTTTTGTTTTGCATCCACAGTTAACGAAATTTTTTTATCTCAAATATTAATAGTGAAATATATCATTTTTCATTGATTTTTCATGCAATTTATTAATTTCAATTAAATATTGAAATATATCAAAATTCTCAAATATCATTAAAATTTCAAATTCATAGCATAACATTTCTGAAGAAGTTTAAAGAAAATTCTCCAACATACATCCAAAAGTAGTAAGATCATCATACATACTAAGTCTTCATTAAAAAAACATCGACAATTTCCAATATACATAAAGAAACAAGACAATACTAATAATATCATCATCATCATCTTTAATCAAATCAACTAAAATTCAAATGTCTGGTCAACATATCAAAACCTTTCATAGATATCATTATAGTAAAGTTAAAAAAGTCAGATATATATATGATTTAAATACCAATGTAACAAAAAGTAAGTTTTAAGATCTCCATATATAGATATAAAGGTAAAAATATAAAAATATCATAGGTATATATCAACAATAACATATGTAAATATAATCCAAAATGTAGCATGTCCATGCATAGCATCAATAGCTAACTAGCACCACTAGCATCATCATCAAAATCACGGTTCATGATCATCAAACTTGTCATCTTGATCAACCTCGCCCCATCATCTTCATCATCGTCATCATCATCATAATCTTCTTCTTCTCCTACATCTAATGCAGGTGCAACAAAATTTGGATCATCATGTATAAAATCATCAATTGTTGTGATCTGAAAAAAAAAAAACAATATTAGATGTTAGTATTAATTTTATATCACAATGCATATGTCTATTATATTTTTAATATTAACTCATACCCAAGTAAAACAAAGTATAATACAGTTACAATTAATGTGTGAATGTGCACTAACATAACTACAAAAGAAAGAGCAAAAAATAAAACTAAATAAAAATTTTATAAAAAGATATAAACAAACTAACTAGTTTAGGAAGTATGAAATGCCAATAACAATATTTATCATCTCTTTACTTTATGAAATATTATTTTATATTGGTGTTTCACAAAATTGAGTTTGGCGTGGACATTATGGTAGGACTTGAACTCTTGGCTTGTACTTGATCATGTTGAAAAAGACGTAGAAAATGGGTTGTTTTAGTAAATGTTTATCCCATATTTTAGTGAATGTTTAAGCCCTTCACACACATGACATCCACTTCAACCAAGTTATCCCACCAAACATGTGTTAGCTCCCTTTAGTGGAACAAGAAAACCAACCTCGTAGGTCAAAGACCTTCCCTCACACACAAGATCTACACCAATTGAGGTTTTAATATGATTTGTTTACATGTAAGCAAACCATCACAACCATAATGTCATAATGCTATGCCTCAAGGACTCATAATGCCCCCATCCCAAGCACTAAACCACAACCTAATAAGGGTTTAATCATATTCTAGGTGAATATTTAAGTTTGATAAAATCATACATGTAAATACAGTAAGCAAATATTTACTAAAGAACATACAATTTACTATCAATACTTATAAATTTTGAAAAATATTATTAATACACACATTTTATATTAAATAAATAAATAAAACTTATAAAAATTAAACGTCAAACTTTTAGATATAATAATCGTTAAAACATTAATACAAATTAATAAAAATATTATAAAAAAAATCTAACATATTTTAATAATAATAATACATAAACATTATATAGTTTCATAATTCTCTATTTATTAATATAACTTTATTTAATAATAATAATAAAAGATGTATTATATAATTTCATATATTAATTCTATATCTGTTATTTTAACAATATTTTTTTTTATAAATATAAAAAATAATAAAAATAAGCATATCACAAATCTTCATGTATGAATTAGCATATGTAATCTAATAAAATATCCTGATATTATTCATTAAAAATACCTGTTACATAATTTCAATTTAGACTGTCTTTTCCTATCAACCTAATGCAAAAAGGAATGGAATTAAAGGCATCTATATTATTCTATAAATTTATTTCCATCAATCTATTAGCCAAGAATCTTATGTCTCCCATCTAATTCAGGTTAGCTTTGATATTAACTATGAAACCCAACAAGTTAGAAATCCATGACTGAGTTAATATTTGTGAGAAAGTTAGAAATCCATGACTGAGTTAATATTTGTGAACACATTTACTGATGGAGATATTTCTCATTGCAATAATAGATGAAGTTACAGAAAAAGTGGAAAGACCAGCTCTCTTCACATTCATTAAATAATGAAAAATGTTTGTAACATACTCTTCTCCATCCTTCATATGAGTCATCGACAGAGAAGCTATTACCCATCGGAAAAAAAATTGACGCCCTATAAATTGAACGATTGTTCTCACACCTCAGATTTTAAAATTCTTGGAGCCTTATTTATGTTTTAATTTTTAAATGATTGTTCTCACACCTCATATTTTAAAATTCTATGAACCTCATTGATGTTTTATTTTATTGAATATGAATTATAATTCTCTCACCACTGCCTCTCTCAATCTTGAACAATAAAGAAAATAAATAAATAACCTCCTTTATTGAGAAAGCAACAATATCTACAAAAATTCAAAATTCTCAATTACATTTGCTTGTTCCAGCTTCTCCACGATTCTGGCTAAAAAGTTATAGGTAAATACTTCCATTAACTATGTCGTATAGGAATTATAATTGAGATGTATAACAAGGAAATCCAAAAACAAATAAAAATCAGCTAACGTCTCTGTTTCTGTATTTTCTTCTTCATCTGCATAAAGTTGTTAATTCATGTTAATATTATAACTTTTCCTATAGAACTTTTGTCTCTTATCATATCTAATAATGGTAAGAATTCATGTCCTCGTCGGAAGAGATTTGGAAATTGATTGTCATGCTCTGTAGTAACAAGAATCGCTGTTATTATTAAGAAGAGATTTGGAAATTGATCGCCATGCCCAGTAGTAACAAGAATCCCTGTTATGATTGAGATAAATAATTACTTGTGACTATATAGTATGCCATACTGAAGTGCTTTTAGGTTCTTCTCCTTTATTCTATATTTCTCGTCTTCTACCAATCTTAGTATTCTGTACCAAGTAATTACTGAAATATTTTACCAATCTTAGTATTCTATACTAACTAATTAATGAAAACTGAAATGCTTTTTTCCCGTCTTAAATTTAAAGAATAAGATCTAAATAAAAATTGTAAATTACAAGAATCACCTCTCTTTCAAATAAGTAAAATTAACAGAGTAATTTGGTGAAGAGATCCCATAATTGAATCCAAGGACATTAGGGATTCCTTCAATCGCACCACACATGTGTACAATGTCATGCCTGAAAGATTGCTTAGAAGGAGACTGTGTGGCCTTGTTACAAGCATTAACTTTTTGAATATGGATACACTCACCTTGAATATGGATACACTCACCTACAGATTTCTATAGGGATGAGAAAATCTATATTAATATATTGATTCCAGCGAATGGAAAATAATAGCTTAACTTCGTATAGAAACAAAACTATATTATACTTCCTTCTTGGGGTGAAATTACAACATCTCAAAATGGGAATAAATGATAATAGACCGGCATTTACATTGTAAGAGATATGCTCTATTATTAACATGATCTATGTTCCAGTCAAATGCAATGAGGACAAAATCATCTTGAGAATGACGAATGGGGTCATATGTTGATGAATATAGGGTTACATGGGAAAAGAACATTTACAAGCAAATTGATATAAATAAGTGAAACTAATAAGAGGATATGGAACCTGCTTTGGAGTCTTACATGCACCCCTTGCACTTCATGCTTTAGGCGGATACTATTACATAGGGAACAGTTAACTATGAGAGACAGTCCATTTAACTGCATTTTGTGGCTGAGAGGAGACTTGGGAGAATATGTTTCTTTGCTTCCCTTTAATAAGAAAAGCAGTTCCAGACTTTTGTGTGATGTCAACATTTTCTGGTTTCTCACATAATTGAATAGCTTTAAAGTAGCATGGGGAAACATTATTTCTTATATTTAAAATGGAAGCGAGTTTACAAGGTATTCAAGATCGGTCTACTCAAAATTATTCTCAAAGTTGAAATTAGTCTAGATGAATTGGAATAGAGCTCTGTTTGAAGATGAGATTCATGTTAACATTGAACTTACCAATGTAATGTTCAAGTGTTAACCCCAGCATTCTCATGAGAATATGTAATGGTAAGAATCCATGTCCTCATCGGAAGAGATTTGGAAATTGATTGTCATGCTTTGTAGTAACAAGAATCACTGTTATGATTAAGAAGAGATTTGGAAATTGATTGTCATGCTCAGTAGTAACAAGAATCCCTGTTATGATTGAGATAAATAATTACTTGTGACTATATAGTATGCCATATTGAAGTGCTTTTAGGTTATTCTCCTTTATTCGTTCTCGTCTTCTACCAATCTTAGTATTCTGTACCAAGTAATTAATGAAATATCCTACCAATCTTAGTATTCTGCACTAAGTAATTAATGAAAAATGAAATGCTTTTCTCCCATCTTAAATTTAAAGAATAAGGTCTAAATAAAAATTGTGAATTACGATAATCGCTTCTCTTTCAAATAAGTAAAAAAATTAACAGAGTGATTTGGTGAAGAGATCCCCATAATTGAAATCCAAGGACATTAAGGATTACTTCAATCGCACACACATGTGTACAATGTCATGCTTGAAACATTGCTTAGAAGGAGAGTGTGTGGCCTTGTTACAAGTATTAACTTTTTGAACATGGGTGAGTGTGTACAATGGCATGCCTGAAACATTGCTTAGAAGGAGACTGTGTGGCCTTGTTACAAGCATTAACTTTTTGAACATGGATACACTCACCTACAGATTTCTATAGGGATGAGAAAATTTATAATAATATATTGATTCCAGCGAATGGGAAATAATGGCTTAACTTCGTATAGAAACAAAACTATATTATACTTACTTGTTGTGGTGAAATTACATCTCAAAATGGGAATAAATGATAATAGACCGGCATGTACATTGTAAGAGATATGCTCTATTATTAACATGATCTATATTCCAGTCAAATGCAATGAGGACAAAATGATCTTGAGAATGGGGTCATATGTTGATGGGTTGCATGGGAAAGGAACATTTGCAAGCAAATTGATATAAATAAGTGAAACTAATAAGCCTGATATGGAACCTGCTTTGGAGTACTACATGCACCCCTTGCACTTCATGCTTTAGGTGGATACTATTACATAGGGAACAGTTAACTATGAGAGACAGTCCATTTTACTACATTTTGCAGCTGAAAGGAGAGTTAGGAGCAGATGTTTCTTTTGCTTCCCTTTAATAGTATAAGCATGAAGAAAAGCAGTTCTAGACTTTTGTGTGATGTCAGCATTTTCTGGTTCATCACATAATTGAATAGTTTTGAAGTAGCTTGGGGAAACATTATTTCTTATGTTTAAAAGAGAAGCAAGTTTACAAGGTATTCAAGATTGGTCCACTCAAAATTATTCTCAAAGTTGAAATTAGTATAGATGAATTGGAATAGAGCTCTGTTTGAAGATGAGATTCATGTTAACATTAAACTTGCCCATGTAATGTTCAAGTGTTAACCCCAGCATTCTCATGAGAAAATATTATTCTAGTGTTCAAGATCATGCCATTTTCCAGTTGCAAACATCATGATCAACGCTCAAATCAACAGTAAATATCAACTAAAGTATTAAATCAATGTTACTATCATGAGATTTGTTTCAAACCTTTGCAATACCAAATGCATTTGGCAGTGAATCGAAGAAATGTGTGGGGAAAGATTTTGAAATGACTGGGGAAATTTGTTATTTCTAGTATTTAAAAAGAAAAAGAAACCAATTGATAGTCTGGTGGGTTAGCTCAAGCGGTTGAGAGTTGTTATGCTAGCAGAAGGTCTCGAGGTCAAATCCCTGGGTGGCTATGCCGGGGCCTCATTTGATGTCCCCACTGGGTTAGGCCCCATAATCAGGGCCGACGGTTTACCTCGGATACCATCCTAAAATAAATGGGGAAGTACCTGAAGGTTTCCTGAGCGATGTTCCATCAGAAAAAAAAAAAAAAAGATAAACCAATTGATAACAAAATAATGAGATTTTGCCCACATAAAATGTTTGAGCTATCCTCAGGTTTGGTTTCAAATAGGGTCTTTAAAAATCAAATATACACTAACCTTTGCATGCCTTAAAATATATAAATTTGTAAACAAACTATGAAAATGCCCATCCTTATTTTTATTGGTTAGGTAGGATAGCTCTGCCTTACTAAATATATCTCTATAGTTGTATAACTAATCAGCAATTTTTTAAGTTATGTTTTAATTTGTGAAATCTACGAATGAACTAGTTCAAAATGCTACTTACAAGTTTTCCAGCAGAATTTTTAAGTTATGTTTTAATTTGTAAAAACTACAAATGAACTAGTTCAAAATGCTACTTACAGGTTTTCCAGCATTCTCTGCATTTAAAACTAGTCCTCTTATGTTGTAGCAGCAACATCAAGTTCATCTCAAATGCATTTATGACCACCGAGTATTCTTGTAAATCCTTCTTATCTGTACCAAGTTAAACAAAATCAATCATATTCATATTTATTAAGGCGGAGATCACATAATTAGCCCATTTGTGTACAAGTTTGAATTATCTTTTATCTGTTTCATTATTATATTCGAGTGCTTGCTGTATATTTATCATTTCCTCTATCTATCCTTTCAAGCATAATGTTATGGCACGCCCAGATGAGAAACCCTTTCAGAGAAAAAAAACTTAAGGCATTTACTTACTAATATGTATACAAAAATTACAAACCAAAATTTATTTACCTGATTAGGAAAAAGCGTGCTACCCCATTCTGAAATTCCTTCAACTCGTAATTGGCTCTGTTCGATTGAAGCCCATAACAGGATATCTATGGCTGTGTGAAGCAAATCGAGTGTAAACATTTACATTTTATCAACCTTCAACCCTCCCTTTTAACATTATAACTAGAAAAAATGAAATGCAGAAAATAATGGCGACCACGACTCCTTATTTACCTTCACCTTCTTATGCAGAAAATAATGGCGACCACGACTCCTTATTTACCTTCACCTTCTTAGGAATTGTTCCAATTTAAGCGTTATTAATTCTAATTTCAAAGGGTTTGGTCTCGAATAGGGTTTTGGATTTGTAACCCCATGGATTGGATATGGCTCATCATCTTCCCCTGTTTCCCAGAAACGAAAGTAAAAATGCATCGTTGACCATATTTGGCACAACATAATACAAGCCCTCTCCTGCAAATGTTTTTTTAATACTAGAATAAAGAAAAGACTAGGGAAGTGAATAGAAGATATGATATAGAAGAGTCGAAGATGGAACTGTCGTCGGGCTGCCAATGGGGGCAGAGAAGGCTTCTCCTTCAGAAGAAAACCGACCCTTAGAACCATGGGCTAACCTTGGGCATGGGTGTACTTATTCTTCTCCTCATACTGGTCCATGCCCTAGTAATCCTCATCCGAATGATGAATCTAGTCGTTTCTGCTGAATATTATGCTGCAAACATGGACTTCTAAATTTGCAAGCGATGGATCCACTCTTCCTTAACCTTAATGTGGAACTACTAGTGGACAAATGTAATACAAATTTATAAATCTTAGAAACGAACATTTTTGTTCATAACTGCCATATTTTTCTGAAACCATAACAATTGACATCGTGTCTCAGGTCTAGAGTTCGAGTCTAACCAAAAAATGTACCAATATTATCTCCAGTCTCTTCTATTCCAGATTGTATCATAGTTATGCTATTTACTCCAAATGCCAAGAGACGGAAATGAAAAAACCCAAATTCTAACGGAGGGAAAATTTTGGGAAATTACAAATTAAAATTAAATTTTGTTACCTCACCAAAATCGGCAATATGCATCTTGTAATTTAGATATAGTTTATCGTTAACAAGACCAATATATAAATGACATCAATTGATTACCTTTTAAATTGGTAATATATGTCATAAATGGAGTTTTAAAGATAGAACGGAACTTCAAGATTTTATGGGGTTTGGCAAAGCATTGGGTTCTACACCTAGTGACACCTAATGGGCCTATACCTAGTTTTGTCTAAGTTTTAAAAGAAAATGTAAAAGCAATTTAGTTGCTTTTTATATCTCATTATTTAAAATATTAACCTTAAAACTTTGTATACTTTTCATCTTGTTTGTATAAAATATATGAACGATGAATAAAGAGAAATTAATAAGAGTCAAGATCATTAACAAGAGAGTATATATCATATAAAATTTAAAAAAAAATCTATGGAGAATAATATACCTAAACCCCAAACTAAGTGCTTCACTACTCTCCCTTTCAACTAAGACACTAACCATTGTAGGTTAGTTTTTCAATGGCATTGTTCAAATCATCAAAAGTTGATCCATCAAATATGTAAAGTTGATGTTTTGACTAGTAATTGCTTTGGTTCAAGTATATATATTGGCTTGTTTCCTTGAAATTATGTAAAACATATATTTAACACAAATTAAAATGGTTAAAATTTTGATTATTTTTCCTATCCAAAAAAAATAATAGTTTATTTTAACTTTGCTAACATAGAATTGTTTTAGTAATGGCAACCTTTAGAATTAAATTATGATAGTTCTTAAATTTTATCTCATATTTGAGCCATATAAGCAATGGAAACATTTCTTTAAGTTTAAACTACAACCCTACACTTCAAATTTCATCTTAGATGGAAAGTTATATAAAAAAAATTACAACAATTCTTCAAAATATGACCCTGCAAATTTGATTCAGAACTGGGAGCTAAATTAGGTAACTACTCCATGAAAGAAGGTTACATTGTGCCTTTGGGATAGAGAACAATTGTAACACCCCGGTTTTGACCCCATTTGCATTAAATGTATATGATGTATATATTGTAATTAATCATGGTGTGGAGCTAAAGGAAAAATCCCCACCATCGATATAGCGTTTAATAATCCGGCGATTAAAATCGTTGTCCATGTTATATATTGATATCCGGCACATTATAATTTTGGCATCATGTAAATATGCATTTTAATTAAAAATAAACTCCAACCAGCTATGTCAATGCAACCATAATGAAAAGGACATGATTTTCCTAAGGATAAGGAAGGAGAATTATTAAACCTTGAGCCAATGGGGAAAAGCCAAGTGTCAGCTGTTAAACCCATTTAGTTGTCACCCACCCTTTTGACTTACTCACCTTTCCTTGTCTCAATCAGTCAACTACCAAATTAAAAATCTCTGATGTTAGTTGGGTAGTTATTGCTGGGCAGTGGTGTGTGGCAGGACTGTCAGTCCTTGCCCACACGCACACTCCATCAGCAGACTCTTTCACCCTCACGTGGGCATTCTTGCATTCTTGCCCCATCCTCACGCGGAGACAGTCATTTTCTTCTCCTCATGCACAGGTCTTGGCATTTTACTCATGCAGAGAGCTGGGAGAGCGGCCTCACATGCACGTTTTTGCTGTGTGTGTGAATTTTGTGGTTGGGGATTTTGCTGTGTGTATTTCTCTTCGTTGTGGGTCTGACCGTGTGAATTCACCTCCACGTGGGTTGTTTTTCCTTCCTCACATAGCTGAGAAATCGATTCTCATTGGTTTCCCCATGATTTTGGTTGATGTGGGTTTATTTATGTTTTTGGGTTGCAGTGGGTTCTTATTGAGTCATTTTGGCCATGATAGGGCCAAGGACAACTCAGGAATCGAATTTCCTAGTCAGGGTTGTGTATTACCTAAATTGTCACCTCGGTTGTTTTGCGGTGTTTGATTTTCTTCCCCAGAGCTGTGAATTGCTTGTTTGGCTGTGTGTGTATGTAGTGGTTGGTCTTTGGACTGTGTTGGAGTGGGAATGAAGGCTTGGTATGCTTGATAAACCTGGTGTGTTTGGGAGCCACATAGACAGAGCTAGAGGGTTGGCTTTCTTCTCGACAACCCCTGAATAGCACTGGAAGGGAAGTCAGGGCCTGAGGGACTGTGTAACAGAGAAGGGAACGATTCCTTGTGTTGGGGGTGTGTGGGTGTTCTAGAAGTCAAGCTAGCTCTGGTGTAGTTGTCCTTAACTCTTCAATAAGCCCACCAGCTTAGCATTCATCTTTTCCCCAGCTCCTTGATGGCCTGATAATCCCAACTATGTTGGCTTGGTTGATTTGTGTACCTTTGACTATGTGTGATCCTGCTTAGTTCCTTATTCCTTGGGGAATCATGCCCAGCTCGGGGGTGGCAATTTTGCTAAGAGATTAAGGAGCACACTAGCCTATGGTTGGGTGGAATGTTGCAGCGACATAGCTGGTTGTGGGACAAGTTCTTCATAAGATAAGTATTCTTGAGTTCAATCTCTACAATCATATTTGATGTTTAATGAATTATGATGAACATGTTGAATGCCTGAATGTATGTTTTGCTTCCGCTGCATGCTGAATAATTATGCATCTCTGCATGTTTTACTTCAAAGCATTTCAATTTATTTTTATGTATGTACATATTCATGGGGCTAGTTGACCGGATAGTTAATGGTATGGTAGCGTCCTCTTTGCCGGTTGGAGGGTCAGGGACGTTACAACAACCCTCCCTTGTCCCAACATTGGGATAGAGAAATGTCACAACATTCCCAAGGAAAAAATAACAAACCTTTGAAGCAAGAATAACTCTAGTCAATACGAGAATAAAGAAAACAATTGGGTTGACATCTAAAGTATTTTAAAAATGGTCATTCATTGTCATTGTCATCATCATTATCATCATCGTCGTCGTCGAAAGTTGGAGTTGGAGGTCCAAGTAGTTGATTACTCCAAAGACACGTTGACGAAAGTTGAAATCTTTGTAGTTGATGAGGAGGTTAGGTCTAGGTTTTGCTTTGACGAGGACAACATCATAACTCTTATAGGGTATGTGAACTCATGTGTTTAGAGTGGAGGAGAGATACATTGCATATCCAATTAGCTCCTCGTTAATGGATCCTCTACAAAACTAAGCCTTTGGTTCTGTTAGGTATAACTCCCGATTGATTGTTTATTCAATTGCAAATGCCTGTATTTATACATTTCATGAGGCGGTTGATTACCAGCCTCTTCGCCTTCCTAGCTATTCATATTCCTATTATTTATTTACAATAATCCTG
>LPNX010454656.1:8857-23299 GCA_001517045.1 Pseudotsuga menziesii
AAAAAGGTAGATGTTATTTTTAAGTCAAAGCAACATGATTAAACAAGTAAAATGATTTAAATAATGAAGGAATAATTGCAGTAGCAAACAAGAATAACAATGAAGTAAATCCTTTAGGCCATAAGTCTTTCAAGTGCATGACATTGTCTCATTCAACACTAGTACATATGGCTCAAAACTTCCATGAAATATTTCCACGATTAAGCTAAAATGGTAAGTTTCATGGATAAATTGATATATATTCTGAATAGATATTCTTTCTACTACGATGTAAATGACTATTTGTCTCTATAGTGACGAAAGTTTGTCTATATTATGACAAAGATAGAAGTTCATCGATATAGCAACGCAACTCTAAACAATTGCAAATCAACTCCATCAACAAATTTAAAGGGGAGGTCTTGTTGGGGGAAGCTAGAATAAGGAAAGTGAAAGGTAATTATAATGAAAATGAATAGTTGTTGGGTGTTATATCATGTTGATTATTTCACCTAATATTTAATTAGCGACCGGGGTTGGTAGGCTTAGAGTTGACACAAAGTATATGCAAAGGTAGAGGAAATCCTATGGTGTCATGGAAATATTTTAATAAACAAAAGATCGAAAGGTCTTTCAAAATGAAAAACCAAGTCAAACTCCTAAGAATTCAACTATTAATGTGCTTGAATCAAAATGGCATAGTATATTAGAGTATCATAAATACACCATTCTAATTCATAAACAATTACTAAAGAACTACCCTTTCTAGTAGAGTTTATTGAATAATTTCAAAATCCAATTATGCAAAGAAGATGTATATTGGAAACATAATTCAACAACTATATCGATAATTTATTTCATAAAAAAATAACTTAATACTGAAAAAGGATACTATCAACAACTAAATTTTCAAGTGAGAAACTAGGATGCAAATAACTTAAAAGTGAGTAGAAAACTTGATAAAAATAACTTTGAATTCTATTCTACAAGTCTCTTTCGATAATCAAACAGTGAAAAAGGGAACTATTCCTTCTACTATGGACAATCTACAAGGTACCAGTACACTTTCCTAAATATAACACACCTAATACTAAGTTTTACATACAAATGGATAAATCAATCCAAATGCATGATTACAAAACAATACAACAGTATTAGTCAAAGAAAACAGAAACAAATAAAAGAAACAAAACATAACATAACTCAAAACAAGTTCAAGGTGAAAGATTAATACTTTAATGAACACAGCCTAACTTTTAGTATTAATATTAAATAAATCTATCATCTAACTATTAAAGTCAAAGGATACTTTAAAAACTAAAGAGAGAGAGCTTTAAATAGGTTCAAAACACATGAAAAACACTACGAAACAACAAACTAGATTACATACTGAACTACAGGTCTAAAAGGGCGTCTAAATGACAGTTTACACAGGCTATCCGAATGACAGTCTGCATAGCTAAAAATAACAGAAAGTAACCTAAATGATCTAAGCTTTGGTTGAATTTGTGCACATGCAAGGGAAATGCATAGAAGCAGTAAATAAACCTACTTAATAATGAAAATTGACAATGAAATAATATTAAACTAATTCATAAAAAGAAATCATTGTGTATTATACTAAGAAACAAACTGGAATTTAAATAAACACATGATAGAAAGGAAATGAACAGCAATCTATTATGTATACTTGTAAATAAAACAGTAAAGCTGGAAATGAAATAACTGGAAGAAAATTGAAAGCAAAATATAACAAATTGAAAGAAAACTATGTGCGCAACTAGCTATTTAACTTTCAAAATAAAACTAAACTAATTCACACAGCATTACAGGAAGTAAATGAAATAAATGTTTACAATAATTTGAATGAAAATAAAGTAGAAATCAAACTAACTACAAAAGAAAAGGTAATGAAACTACACAAGAAAAGGAATTGTTGGTTGATGAGGGGCCCTCTCAACAATCAGGGGTGATGCTTGGCTAGCGTTTTCATGAACACAATCATAAACAATAGAACATCAAGCTTATATTAAAAATAATTAACAGAGTTACAGAGTTTTCCTCATAAAAACTGACTGTCTAACTAATGAATTAATCAACTCTCTAGCTCTTCGCATAGAGGCATTTATATACACAATGTTTACAGGGCTGAGCAAATCAACCCTTTAGTGGCTGACTACTCTCTAAATTTAGTCAACCATTATGATGTCTAACTAATAAAAAACCAATGCACAACGTTATTCCTTCTCCTTCAAGAATCGGTTCTCTTTAGTGCGTGATGTGGTGTGAGGGTCCTTCTTAGCATGGAATAGTGTCGTAATGTCAAATAGAGGCAGTGCGTAGGTGTCTAGAATGGGAGCTATGCTATCACCCAAATGCATGGACAATCAATATTTTCCATGCTTTAACACCTGAAATCTGTTATCAAGAGCACATGATTGGAACGATGAACTAAATGGTGAGGTGGACAATGAGCTAGATATGCTTTACACATATCTAGGATGAATGTGTTTTCTATTTGTTGGAGGGCTAAAGACTATGGTCGGCAGTAACAATCTCATGCTAATGTTTTAATGCTTGGAAACTTGCCAATGAATATCATGCAGTCTAACTAACAAGTTGGATGGTAAGTTGGGCATGCTACGCACATATCTAGCTGAATGCATGTTTGTTTGTTAGCTCATCCAAAACCTACAAACAAATGCATACACAAATTGATATATCAAAAAAATTCGAATAATGTCAATTTAATCTATAAAATTATTAAATTATAGTAATAAATAATTTTTTCATAAATCTTAAATTCATTCATACCCGGGGCTAAGTAATGAGCTGCAATATATAAAATATGCAAAAAGATGATAAAACATATGTTTAAACACGTAATTTAACTGCCAAAAATGATGACAAATCTAGGATCAGCAACAACCATCATGTTCATCCTTACTATAATAATCAAAACCATCACCATATTCATCTTTATGATCATCATTTCTATCATAACCATCATCGTCATCATCGTCAATATCATCATCATCACCATCATTACCATATTCATCATTGTCGACATCGAAATCAAAGTCAACCTCATCCTCATCCTTAGCCTCATCATCATCAATGTTATAATCATCATTGTCATCAATGATAACATCATCATCATCGTCATCAATGTTATCATCTTCATCATCATGATCATCATGTTTGTACTCATTAGAATAATATCAGTCATCAACATCATATTCATCCTCATCATAATAATCACAACCATCATCATCTTCATCTTTATGATCATCAATGCTATCATAATCATCATCATCATCATCATAACCATTGTCACCATTGTCATCATCGTCATCATTGACATCATAATCAACTTCATCCTTAGCCTCATCATCGTCAATGCTACAATCATCATCGTCATCAATGTTATCATCTTCATCATCATGATCATCATGTTCATTCTCATTTGAATAATAGAAATCATCATCATCATGCTCATCCTCATTAGAATAATCACAACCATCATCATATTCATGTGCATACTCATTAGAATAATAGCTATCATCATCATCATGGTCATTCTCATTAGAATAATCACAAACATCATCATCTTCCATCTTTAAGATCATCAATTCTATCATCATCATCATCATCATCAATGTTATCATCTTCATCATCATGATCATCATGTTCATTATACTCATTAGAATAATAGCAATCATCATCGTCATGTTCATCCTCATTATAATAATTGCAACCATCATCATCTTCATCTTTATGATCATCAATGCTATCATAATCATGATGATCATCATATTCATCATCATCATCATCATCATCATCACCATCGCCACCATTGTCATCATCATCATCATCGACATCATAATCAACCTCATCCTCATCCTCATCATCATCAATGTTATAATCATCATCATCATCAATGTTATCATCATCATCATCATCATCAATGTTATCATCTGCATCATCATGATCATCATGTTGATACTCATTAGAATAATAGCAATCATCATCATCATGTTCATCCTCATTATAATAATCGCAACCATCATCATCTTCATCTTTGTGATCATCAATGGTATCATAATCATCATAATCACCATCGTCACCATTGTCATCATCGTCATCATCGACATCATAATCAACCTCATCCTTAGGCTCATCATCATCAATGTTATAATCATCATCTTCATCAATGTTATTATCATCATCGTCATCATCAATTTTATCATATTCATCATCATGATCATCATGTTCATACTCATTAGAATAATTGCAATCATCATCATCATTTTCATCCTCATTAAAATAATTGCAACCATCATCATATTCATATTTATGATCATCAATGCTATCATAATCATCATCATCATCATCATCATCATCATCACCATCATCACCATCTTCATCATCGTCATCAATGATATCATCATCGTCGTCGGCATCAATGCTATCATCTTGATCATCATGATCATCATGTTCATACTCATTAGAATAATAACAATCATCATCATCATGTTCATCCTAGCGCCGACGATTTGTCGTGGAAAAAATGTTCACATGTACTAGTATATATGAGAACGATCACAAATGATATGGAGATATATTATAGTAACTATGTTCATCATGTACTATCTTTGTTTATGTGTGCATTAACACATGTAATCCATAATTTGTAACTGCCCACTCTAGGATATATTGAATAAGCCTAATTTTTTTTTTAAATGGCTTCTGTGTCAAAAGAAATTTTAAAAATTATAATTAGACAAGAACAATTTCTTGTTCAATTTCCTATCGATCAAGGTTGTAATTAATTGAATTTTAAAAATTTTCAGGATTTAAATATTTGTAATAAATAAATTGTATTATATAATGAATTCCATCTAACCTTATTACTTACTAATGTGTGTCTCAAGTCTTCTTGATAGTGGACTTTATTAAGCATCCTTTGTATGTCAAACTTTGAAACGGTCACCATATTACACTCATATGACAATTTTTTTCAGGAAAGGTTCTATTGATGTAGATGATGTTCTCTATGATGACTATGCTGGCCATAAAGACAATGATCGTGATAATCTTTCTAACTACAGCGACAACGATAATTTCTCTACCAACATGATCATCATCATCATCACTAATGATGATGTTGATGTCGATGGTGTTGTTTATGACAATGACGATGACGAAAATAATGGTGATGGTGTTGTTTCTAATGATGGCGATGATCTTTGACGATGATAATGATAATGCTTATGATGATGATGATGTTCTTGATGATGATGATGATGATGATGATGATGATGATGATGATGATGATGACAATGATTATGATGATGATGATGATGATCAAGATGGTGGTGATGGTGATGATGATCATCATCATCATCATCATCATCATAAGTATTGATGTCGTCAGTTTCCACTACCTTGCATTCATGTTGTTGGAATAAGTCTCTAGATTTATCCTTTCCCGAAGGGGTATAATGGACTTATTGGATTTAATTAAAGGTAATAAATCACATTAAAAAACTAAACATTAAAATAATAATAAACATTAAAATATTAATAAACATTAAAAATAATAAATAAAAATAATAAACAAAAAACAAACATTAGAAACAAAAAACAATTAAAACTATCAATCTTACCTTGCCCTTGTCATGAAAACGAAATTTTCCATCTTTCACTTACCTACACCATGGACTATGGCCGAGGTCACAGAGGAGTTTCCAAGGTTGCAGAGGAGGTTTTCCAGTTACCTCGTGGGAATATTTCACTAACCTCACCCATGAAATACAGCTGGGGTCGCAGAGGAGTTTCCAATATTGCAAAGGAGGTTTTTGAGTTACCTCGTGGGAATCTTTCACTTACCTCACCCACGAACTATGGCCAAGGTCACAGAGGAGTTTCCAAGGTTGTAGAGGAGTTTTTCTAGTTAACTCACCCAAGAACTAGGACCGAGGTCGCAGACGTGTTTCCAAGGTTGCATAGGAGGTTTTCCAATCACCTCACCCATGAACTAGGCTCGAGGTCACAGAGTAGTTTCGAATGGTTGATTGAATGTTTTTAAAATTACTAGTAAGAATTGCAGTTTTGGTTTATTATTCAATTTTGAAATCATAATTTCTTACTACAGTCTAAATGCAGCATTTTAAAATGACCCAAATTTTTGAAATCATGAATTGAACACTCAAAATCACATTTTCATCGCAATTTTAGGAATCCCTTCTCCAAAATATTTCAGTGGGTAGGGGTCTATTTGGTTAATGCATATTCTTCTCCCCTCTTTCACCCACACAGTCTGTAACTTCAGAATCGACCAAGTGGAATTGGGAATACTGACAGGTGGGACCATCGTTGCCACGGTTTCCCTGATGGCATCTAGGGATAACAATGACCCATTGGATCTCCCACCGTAACAACCAAAATAACCATCAATGTTATCACTAGCAGTAAGACCATTATATTTGGGGCTTGGGGGAATCCCTCTTTGTCTTTTTCCTCAATTTTTTCCTGAATAAATAGGGTCTACACTATCTGCGGATGCCACAACCATTCACACATAACCCTTCTTAGACCCTCTTTGGAACCCTACTTCATCTATGAAATAGTTTTTGTATAATGATTTGGAGTTGTTGGAATCGAGATGGATGGGATGTTTTCCAACTCTAGCCTCCATGCCTCCCTTATCAGCCTCAGAAGAAAGGGATGTTGTTAGCCCAAAGGGTCACATTGGTTCTCTTTTGCGGCTGGAGGATTTTCTAGGGATACCACCTGATTCGAGATCTGATAGAAGAGAAAAAGAGCCATAAGCATAAATTCAAGCCAACATAGGGGTTTATCAAAGAGCCCTTGCAAAAAATGCAAGAACAATTTCCTCTCCTCAACTAGTGGGCCTCTTAATATAATCTTTGGTGTCAATGTGTCATTAGAGGATGTTGGGCCTATGGTAGACTCTGCTATGGTGGGAAAAAATCATGGGTGAAACCCTAGCTTGGAGGATATGGACATTTGGGTCAAGAAGAATTGGTCAAATGTTCTCAACTATGAACTGAAAATGGATGCCCTTACAAAGGTGTGGTTTGGATTTACATTCAACTATGCAAGTGATGTTGAAAAAATTCTTATGAAAAAGTGGAGACATGGATTTGTTCCTATTCTGTTAAAAAAATGGACTCCTCTCTTTGATGTGGATAGTGAGAGACTATACACTATGCTGCTGTGGGTGTGTCTTCCGAGACTCCCTTGGGAATTTTGGAACCCGAACTTGCTTTGTGATTTGGAGAGTGCTCTTGGATTCTTTTTGGAAGTTGATCTATCTTTCTGGAAGACAAGAAGGAAAAATGTAGCATGAATACTATATCTTTAAACATTCGAACAGATCTCCAAGAACACATTAATCTTATCTGGGGTGACTTTGTTAGGAAGCAAATTTTGGACTATGAAGGGATCCCATTCAAATGTCACCATTTCCATGGAACATAACATACATCAAAAAATTGTCACCTACAGTTTTCAAAATCCCCAACACAAAAAAGATGGCTCCCAAGGAAGGCTGCGGCTCCAAGCACTGAACATGTCCCTCAAGGGATGCATGAAGAAGCTCCTCCTCTCCAGGATATTAATCGGAAGCATTCTAGCAACTTTAACATAGGTTTCTCTGTCACTTTCCTTTTCAACATATTAATTCTCTTTTTTGTTTGTATTCCCATGGTTGAATTTCTCCAAATTTCCTCGAAATTATTTGGGAAACGAGACTAAAATAACCATAACTCAATAACTGGTGCTCGGATGGAAAAACCATTAGTTCTATTGGAATAGTGAAATTGGAGTACCACTAGGGACATCATTCTACCATGAGTCAATTGATTGACCATTTTATATTTCGATGATTTTTCAAAGTAGGTTTTGCTCAGTAACATGCAATGCATTTTTTGCATTAGAGAGTAAATTTTTGAAACCTTTTTCCAAATAAAAGTGTAGGAATTTTCATCATATTTGCGTTCCCCAAACATACTTGTAGGAGGTTACGACACTCATTCCATTTCTCAATTTTGTTTTTTATTCCCTATATGAAGTTCATCAAGAGTCCCTAAATGAATTTGGGAAGCGAGTTGAAAATCACCATAACTTGATAACCAAGCCTCGGTTGGACAAACAATTTGTTTCATTTTAATTGTGATATTATTTTACCACTAGGGACACCACACTATCATGAGTCCATGGATCAATCATTGTCTATTTAAACAATTTTTGCAACAATGTTTTTCTCAGTAACATGCAATGCAATTTTTGCATTAGAGGGTAAATTTTTTAAAGTTATGCCAAATGAGGGTGTGGGAATCATGTTGATATTTTCCTCACCCAAACACACTTGTAGGATGTTACAACACTCAATTTCATTTTTTGGTTTGGTTTTTATGCCCCCGGTTGAAATTCAACGACTGTCCCCTAATGAATTTGGGAAGCAAGTTGAAAATCATCATAATTCGATAACCAAGTCTCAGATGGACAAACCATCAATTTCATTGGAATTGTGACATCATATAAAGTCTAGGAAAACCACTCTACCATGATTCCATAGACCAATCATTTTATATTTCGATGATTTTCACAACTAGATTTTGCTTAGTAACATACAATGCAATGTTTGCATTAGAGGGTCAATTTTTGAAAATTGGGAAAAATGAGGGTGTGGGATTCATGGTAATATTGGACTTGCTAAAAAAAACATCTAGTAGATTACACCATTCAAATTCATTGCTCAGTTTGGTTTTGATGGCCCTGGTGGAAATTCACTAACTGTCCATGAAGGATTTTGGGAAGTGAATTTAAACTTGCCATAATTTAATAAAACCAAGGATCATATGGAAAAATGTTAGTTTAGTTGGAACCATGACATAGGAGTACTGCGATGGACACCACTCTACCATGACCATTTTCTATTTTGACAATTTTCGCAACTAGGGTTTTTCTTAGTAACAAGCAATGCAATTTTTGCATTAGAGATTGAAAATTTTAAAAACTGTGTGAACCAAAAGTTTGGAAATCATGGGCATATTATCCTTTCCCAAACACACTTGGAGGAAGCTATGACACTCAATTCCATTACTTAGTTATTTTTTTATGTTTTGGGTTGAAATTCACCAAGTGTCTTTGAATTGATTTTGGAATTGAGTTGAAACTCATAATAACTCATTAATTGAGGCTTTGATATACAAACCATCAATTCCATTGGAATCAAGACACTGGAATACCACTAGGGACACCACTCTACCATGATTCCATGGATCGATCATAATATAATTCGACAATTTTTGAAACTAGGTTTTACTAAGTAACATGGAATGCAATTTTTCTATTAGAGGGTAGATTTTTTATAACTATGTCAAAAGAGGATATGGGAATTATGTTCACATTCACATTTCCAAAACACACTTGGAAGAGGTTGCGGCACTTAGTTCCCTTTCTTATTTTGGTTTTTATGCCCAAGTTGGTTGAAATTCTCCAAGTATCCTAGAATGGCTTTGGGAGGTGAGTTGACAATTACCATAACTCAATAAATGAGGCTTAGATGGAATAGTTTTTAGTTCTTTTAGAATTTTTGACATTTGAGTACTACTAGGGGCACCACTCTACGATGAATGCATGGATTGACTATTGTCTATTTCAATGATTTTTAGAAGTAGGTTTCCCTTAGTAACATGCAATACAATTTTTGCATTAGATGGTAATTTTCCGAATACTATGCAAAACAGGGGTGTCAGAATCATGTTCATCTCATCCTTTCCTAAACATACTTATAGTAAGTTACAACACCCAATTCTATTGCCCAGATTTGTTTTCATTCCCTAATTGATAATTTCCAAGTGTCTCTAAATGGACTTGGAAAATGAGTTGAAAATTTCCATAACTCGATAATCGAGGTGAATATGTACATACTATATTTTATGTTGGAATCATCACATCAAATTAATTCTACAAACACCTCTCTACCATGATTCCATGTAATAACCGTTCTCTATTTTGATGATTTTTGCAACTAGGTTTTGCTTAGTAACATGCAATGAAAATTTTGCATTAGAGTGTAATATTTTAGAACAATTCCAAATGAGGGTGTGCGAATCATTTTCATATATACCTTCCCTGAACACACTTGAAGGAAGTTATGCCACTCAATTTTTTTGCTCAGTTTGGTTTTTTAACCCCCGGTTGAAATTCTCCAATTGTCCCTTAATGTATTTGGGAAGCGAGTTGAAAATCACCATAAATTTATAATAGAGGCTCAAATGAAAAAAAATTCAGTTTCATTGGAATCATGACATTGGAATACCATTAGGGACACCTCTCCAGCATGAGTCCATGGATATATTGTTGTCTATTTCAATGATTTTTGCAACTAGGTTTTTATGAGTAACCTACAATGCAAGTTCTATGGTAGAGGGTAAATTTTGAAAGCTATTTCAAATAATGGATTGGGAATCATGTTTATCTCAGCCTTTGCAAAACACACTTATACAAGTTTATGTCACTCAATTCTATTGTTTAGTTTTTTTTAATGACCCCAATTGAAATTTGACTAAGTGTCCCTGAATGTCTTTGGGAAGCAAGTTGAACATCACCATAAATCACTATATGAGGCTTACATGTAAAAAATTCTAGTTTATTGGAATTGTGACATTAGAGTACCATAATATACTCTTGTTTAGGATGATTCAATGGACGAAATATCGTCTATTTTGATGGCTTTGGCAACTAGGGTTTCTTCTAGTAACATGCAATGGAATTTTTGTAGCAGAGGGTAAATTTTTTAAAATTGTACCAACTAAGGGTGTGCAAATTATTGTCATCTAGGAATTTCCCAAAAAAATGAGGAGGCTACAAATAGTGTGATGTTCAAAATAAAGGTGGAGTTGGAAAAAAAACAACTTGTACAATAGGGAAAGAGGTTTCCTTATAGGTTGGGGTCATCCTATAAGAAACCATGTTTGGTATGTTAGTTTTTTATCACATTTAAGCTAGAATTATGAACTTAGGATCTTTTCACTGAGAGAATAACAAGCACAACAATAAAACATAAGCACATCACAAGAGACGAGACACAAAGAGTTTTCCTCTGGGAAACCATAAAGGAGAAAACCCCGCAACTTCCTTCGAGATAAAATTAGCACCAAAACAGTAAGAGATCTCCCAACAGTAGTGGCCTTCTAGTCCCAGTATATTTCCTCCTCCACAAGTGCGCCTCACTTAAGAGAGTGAATGATGTGTATTTCACAAGTGATAAATAGAGAGACTCTCACTCTCTATTTATATTCATCCGTTCACTTGAATTTCCTTTTCACACATAGGCTCAACCTAACAATTACTACTCGATCCTACACCTTAATTAGTGTATAATAACTCAAGTTCCCCGAAACTATGGGGACTTACCTAATGACTTGATATGACTTGATTACATTATTAATCCTCTCGATCGAAACATCGGGGCATGACCACATGACTCAAATACATAATAGAAACATCCCGAAATAAACATCGGGTTACAATACATAAGATACATAGAAGAATACATTCCGAAGTTACATATAAATCAACACTCCCTCTTAACTAGGAAGGTATTCTTTTGACACAATTTTCAGCACTGGTATTCTTCTCTGTATCAGCTGGATCATCTCGTCTTCAAGTCATGTTCGTCTTCAAGTCATCTTTTTCTTCAAGTCATCTTCGGATATGGATCATCTCTCGATCTGGATCATCATCACTGGATCTCGATCATCATCACTGGATCTGGATCATCTCTCGATATAGATCATCATCGCTAGATCTGGATCATCTCTCAATATAGATCATCATCGAACATCATCACTGGATCTGGATCATCTCTCGATCTGGATCATCATCACTGGATCTGGATCATCTCTCGATCTAGATCATCATCGAACATCATCACTGGATCTGGATCATCTCTCGATCTGGATCAACATCACTGGATCTGGATCGTCTCTCGATCTGGATCATCTCTCGATATGGATCATCAATGCTGGATCATCATTACTAGATCTAAATCATCACTCGATCTGGATCAACACTGGTGATATCTCATGATTCTTCTCGTCATAGGAAGTTCTATAGAGCCATCCCTTTTTCATGTTGGTTGTAGGCCTACCCTCATGTAGGTCTTCGCCCAGCACTCACATCTGATCATGTAGTAAGCTACAATCCCATCAGAAAGGCCCAGCACTCACATTCACCAACATGATAGGACACACCTGCTATCATCTGTGAAATGGCTCAACACTTACAACCATCAGCATGATAGGACACACCTACTATCATCTGTGGAAAGGCACAATGCTCACATCCACCAGCATGGTAGGACACACCCACTACCATATGTGGAAAGGCTCAGCACTTACAATCACCAGCATGGTAGGACACACCTACTACCATCTGTGAAAAGGCTCTGCACTTACAATCACTAGCATGGTAGGACACACCTAGTACCATCTGTGAAAAGGCTCTGCACTTACAATCACCAGCATGGTAGGACACACCTACTGCCATCTGTGAAAAGGCTCTGCACTTACAATCACCAGCATGGTAGGACACACCTACTACCATCTGTGAAAAGGCACTGCACTTACAGTCACCAGCATGATAGGACACACCTACTATCATCTGTGAAACGGCATAGCACTTACAGTCACTAGCATGATAGGACACACCTACTATCATCTGTGACAAGGCACGGAACTTACAGTCACCAGCATGATAGGACACACCTACTATCATCTATGACAAGGCTCAGCACTTACATCCATCCAGGTGGGAACACATCCTGCTCACAATGATGAAAGGGCATGCACTCATATCTGATCATGAGGGGAACACATCCCAACAATCATATCAGAATGGCCCCCATTCCTCCTCGACTGAGCTACCTAGTAACTAACCAGGCGCCTTCATTCTCCTAGAGAATGGCAGTTGCCCTTACATCCGACCTGCTCGTTGGAATGGCCAACACTCACATCTGACATGGAAGGAACTTAATCCTTTAGCCATGAGTAGAATGGTTCAGCCCTTACATCTGACCAAGTGGGAACACATCCCTCTATCACATCAGAATGGATACTCAGTTCTTACACTGAGTGTTCCTGGTAACTGACCAGGTGCCTCCATTCCTAGAATGGAAATTTCTCTTACATCTGTCCTGCTCGATAGAATGGCCAGCACTCATATCTGACATGGAAGGGAGCAACCCTACCACCATGATATAACGGCTCAGCCCTTATATCTGACCTACTCGTCAGAATGGCTATGGATCTCAGCACTCATATCTGACATGGAAGGAACCAATCCTCTCACCATGACAGAATGGTTCAACCCTTACATTTGACCATGGAAGGAACCAATCCTCTCACCATGTCAGAATGGCTATGGGTCTGATCACTTTCTCTGGGAGGAAGCCTCGATCCGGAGAACACCAAGTCTCTCTCTGAAGTACTCGAACTTCATCCTAGCCAATGGCTTCATCAATACATCAGCTATTTGTTCCTCCATCGCAACATCCAGGAGCTTCACTGCTCCTCTCTACACCATATCCATGATATAGTGATACTTGATCTTGATATGCTTCGACTTGTCATGAAACACTGGATTCTCTGACAACTTCACGCAACTCTGGTTGTCACAATGTATACAAGTAGCATCTAATTGGAGATCAAATATATCAGATAGTAGCTTCCATAGCCATACTGCCTCACAACTAGCTGAACAAGCTACGACATACTCTGCTTCAGCCGTACTTAGTGCCACACAGGATTGCTTCCTGCTAAACCAAGAGATCACACATGATCCCATACTGAAGCAACATCCTGAAGTACTCTTCCTGTCGATGGCACTGTCTGCCCAATCTGAATCAATATAACCTTCCAGGTTAATCTTCTGATTCACATCGTACTTGAGACCATAATCAATTGTACCATTTACGTACCTCGGAATATGCTTTGCAGCAGTCAAGTGAACACTTCTCGGATCTGTCAGGTACTGGCTCAAGGTGTTCACAGCAAAATAGATATCTGGTCTCGTGTTCGTTAGGTACATCAATGACCCAATCATCTGACGATACATCATAGCATCAACCGACTCTGACGAAGAATCACTCAAATAGCTTCAGGTTCAATGCCATAGGTGTGGCCATCACCTTGCAGTCCATCATCCAGAACCTCTTTAGGACCTCTACTACATACTTCCCTTGTCCAAGGAAGATCCCATCTGTACTCTGCCACACCTCCATACCTAGAACAGTAGTGCATTGACACATAACAGGAGCATCACTAGTCTTCCACCTTCAACCTTGGATCAAAGGTTGGAATCCACTTTATTCTCAGTAAAGCCTAGAATCATCAGTAATCTTCCCATCCTGTCGTACCATGTCGAACC
>LPNX010454656.1:24123-41982 GCA_001517045.1 Pseudotsuga menziesii
AATAAATTCCACGATCCTGGGAGTCCATTCAAGGTGGCCATCATCACTTTTGCATTCTTCACTTTTTATTTTACCACTTCAAGTTGTTCTTTGATTTTGAGAGACTCTTATGACTGCATGGTCTCTGCATTCTGGATCTTCACATTCTTCAACTGGTTTCTTTAAGTCATATTCTGATTTTGTTCTTCCCTTCAAATAGCTTGAAATTCTGGAAGACCTTCAACATCTTTGCTTGCAATAGGTAGTGCTCTGTAATGCCAAAGCTCATTTGACTCTATTGTGTCATGGATCAAGGCTTGTTCTGGATATCCCTTCAATTTGTACAAGCCTCCTTCTTGTTCTTCAATCACTACCACATCATCGATAGTCTTTCCTTTTGGCCATATGATGACTTGACCATCTATGAATGCAGCCCGCATTCCTTTTGCATCAATGCTGAAATGGAGAGAAGGTTCTTCTTCAATCCTAGCAAAAACAATACTTCTTTCATTGTTAGAGACTTCCTAGAGTCTAGTTTGTATGAATATTCCCCACTACCTTTTATTGGACATTGGTAGTCATCTCCTAGTCTCACCTTGTGAGGTGATTCATGTTCTCACAGTCTTACAAAGGATTCCTTGAATCCTGTCATATGTTTGTAAGCCCCACTGTCTATAAGCCAATCATCACTTCCATGAGTAATGTTACCTGTGAGAGATGATATTAGAACATATTCATCCTCGCTTGAAGAATCTTCACTTTCATATCTGGATCTCTTTTTGGATGGTTCATCATTCTCTGCAGCATGAGCATGATGTCTTCTTTGGCCTCGTCTCCCTCTGAAACTAGAACCTCTATACTCATGTAGGTGTCCAATCCAGAGAAATAAAATAATTCTATTCTTGGAAGTTGTCAACTTCACCAAGATTATCATCAAGCTGATGTGATAGATCACTTTGAAATGAGAACCTCAAATGGAAATAGCAAAGGATTAGATCTTACCGATTTGAGGTGTTCATCCTTGTCCCGGAGTTCGCTGATCTAGGGTTTGTCATAGAAACCCTAATTTTAAAAACATGGAATCTTTCAGATACGATTGGATGAACAGATAGATCTCTTCAAATGGAGCAGTCCAATGTACTCCTTTTCTGAAAACAGTGGAGGGAAGCTCCTGGAACAGGAAGCCCTAATTTTTCAATTTCTTCTGCAGAAATTCCTGTTACTGTTTCTATGATATCTCCGACATTACTATTCCTCTGTGTCTTAAATTTCTCACTAAGGTAACCTTGCATGTCCCTGATCCAACACCATAGGTTTCATCAGAATTTGTTTCACAATTTTGGATTTATGATCCTTTTCCCAAGGTGACCTGTTACAGGACTGTTCAGAATAGTGAAGTTGTAAGGCATGACACGTGTCATTGGTTCATCTTCTGAGTCTTATATTTGGAAAAACAAAAGTAAATTATGTTCCCTTTCTGGAACATCTTCAGAAATTCCATTTCGACCTCTGTAGCTCAAGATATTGCAGATCTCCCCAGATGTCCTCTTTAGGGATGAATTCTGGAAGAGGCTAGAACCCTAAATTGGAGAGATCATATATCCTGGAGTATAGTGAATATGAGTCTTATTTTTGGAAAAAATATTCATCAGGATTTTATATTCGGCCCCTGCAATTTTTAGCTTCTGATACTTCGCCAATTTCAGAATATAGTGACTGTACCAAAACTTAGCAGTTTTAGTATTTAGGGTTTCTCCTAGCTGAGGGTCAAACTAGGGTTTGACTTTCCTGGAGTTTCACCCAACCAAATTTCTTGATCCAGGTCTCTAAACTTCAGTTTTGATGAGGATAATAACCCTATGCTGGTCTCACTCAAAAATTCCTCTTCTGTAGAAAGCCCTAATTTCCACATCGAAACTGAAAATGCTTGAGATTGAATTCCGCATCGACAGAAAGATGCACCCTTCAATGGGGAGTCATCTTAGCATAATTTTGCTGAAAATATATGGAGGAAGATCCACAAAATAGGAATCCCTAGTTCCTGTAGCTGCACAATGTCTTCTTCTCAGGTTAGCTCTGATACCATGTTAGTTTTTCATCACATTTAAGCTAGCATTATGAACTTAGGATCTTTTCATTGAGAGAATAACAAGCACAGCAATAAAACATAAGCACATCACAAGAGACAAGAGACACAAAGAGTTTTCCTCGGGGAAACCATAAAGGAGAAAACCCCAAAACTTCCTTAGAGATAAAATTAGCACCAAAACAGTAAGAGATCTCCCAAGAGCAGTGGCCTTCTAGTCCTAGTATATTTCCTCCTCCACAAGTGCGCCTCACTTAAGAGAGTGAATGATGTGTATTTCACAAGTGATAAATAGAGAGACTCTCACTCTCTATTTATATTCATCCGTTCACTTGAATTTCCTTTTCACACGTAGGCTGAACCTAATAATTACTACTCGAGCTTACACCTTAATTAGTGTATAATAACTCAAGTGCCCCGAAACTATGGGGACTTACCTAATGAATTGATATGACTTGATCACATTATTAATCCTCCCGATCGGAACATCGGGGCATGACCACATGACTCAAATACATAATAGAAACATCTCGGAATAAACATCGGGTTACAATACATAAGATACATAGAAGAATACATTCCAAAGTTACATATACATCAACATGGTAGGCTTGCTCCAGGTATCAGATCTATGTGGTGGCTAATGCTTCTTTAACTAACTTGTTTTTCTTATTCCTATTAGCCTGCACACTATCCCACCATAGTGCTACATGGCCTTTCAATCTAGTCACAACTAGTTTTACTGTCTTGTCCTCCTCTATCTCTTCATAATCAAAGTATCAATCTAACTCTCCTATCCAGTCTATCATCCCTTTTGTTGAAAAATTCCCATCATAATTAGACGAGGAGGGTTTTTTTCTAGAGTTGGAACCTAACGTAGACCTTAACAACTTCATCTCAATTGTTTCTGGTGTGGCATCTTCTTCTTGGTCACCACTCTCTACGTTTGATTCACTATCATCTCCTAGTTCTCGTTCTCGTTGCCAAGCCAGCTCCATAGATTCCATTATAGCCTGTATAGCACTCATTTGCTCCATGAGTTTGACATTTGCAACAGGTCTACCTCTACGACATGCTCTACCTCCTCTCATTTGCATTTCCATTTTCTTGTTTTCTTTTATTTGGCATGCCTGCATAATGAATGTATCAATAGACATCTATTAAATTCATAAATGTTAAGCATGCATCAATGACAACAACACAATGTTGCTTCACTTTCTTTACTTTTATTTATCTAACCATATTTCTACCCTGATCAACCTTACTTCTAGGTATAACATTGAGCTAGTGAAATCCTTTCAATACATTTAAATCCTGGAGTTAATGGACATAATGCCTGCAAGTATTGCATTATGCATGAAAGAGTAAGATAAAATGCCCGCAACTAGTTAAACATGCCCACAAAGTAATAGATAAATTCCTGCAACTAGTTAAACATGCCCACAAAATAATAGATAAATTCCCTATAAACCCAAAAGTGCATGAAATAGAACATATTGTATCTAATTTCTTTTTGCATTTGACTACATCTATTGTTATGGCTTCCTGCGTGCATTTTTCAACTTTTTGTACATTTTTTGCGGGAATTTGTCTGGACGTACATGCATATGTTTGAGGAATGTGGGAATTTTATAAGGAACTCCGGGCATTTGATCAGTCCAACAGGAATTTTCAAAATGGTTGCAGGCATTTCTCCAAATCAACTGCTTATCCAATTTGGAAAATTGATTTAAATGTATTTTGCAACTTAAATGTATTTACTTTCATACTTAGTGTATGTAAGTGAATGTCCAAATAACCTCCTACATTCTCATAACTAGAAAACTCTAAAAAATAAAGGTTTCAGTGCAACATAATTAGGAAACTTATTAAGATGATGACTAACCCTCCCCCCCCAAAAAAAAGACTCGATCTCTCCTACTTTCTCTTGTTCCTCTTGTAATCTTTATGTAACCTATCTGGATCTTTTGAATGAACTATAAGGAAATATAGTATATGTACTTGTGTTATAATTTGACTATTCCTATCTAATTTATTAGGAATATATGGATCAATATTTGGGGCAGGAATTTTCTCTACCTTGTCAATGTCTATTGGAGACCCTTGAGGCTTAGGGGACCTTTCATCCTTATCAAATTTGACATCTTGACATACACATATATCTAAAGGGATTGATTGTAAACTTTGGGGGCCTTAGAATTCATGTCATATCGCACATAAATTTCATTCAAACTAGAGGGTTTGAAACTGGACAATGTTTATAAGGGTAATGATGGAACCCCATCCTCCTCTCTTGGTATCATACTGATCATATAGGATGGGTTCAATTTTGTATTTGTTGTGGTTACTAGTACCCTAAAGGAACTTGATACATCCTCTCCATCCATCAATAGGCCATTCAAGGCATGGATATCCTGCACATGAATTGGATAAGCCATGTCTAGCCACAAGGTTTTCACATGCACTCAACTAATAAGGAACTTTGTGTATTTAGCGGTTTCCCCGGTGGTGCCAAATACTAGTAGGTCAAGTAGATATGATTGTGAGAGAGATCACATTTCAGAAGGGGTGCACCACCAGAGAAGAGAGACACTATTATTTAGAAAGTGTGCATAGTGTAGATATTCCAAGCTCCACATAAGTCTCATAATTAATGTTGGTGGGTAACATATGGAGGTTGCTGAGTTGTTTGAGACTAGTTATTTTACACTAGAATTCGCAGCAAAGATTGTACTTCAAATCTAGGCAAACCTTTGGGCTCTTACAATGATGTTGGTAGGAAACTAGTATTAGAGACTAACTTTCATCCTCGAAACTGTATAGGATAGAATATATATTTCAAGCACATAGCTTATTACTTATTAGTATAGGATTTATTTAAGTCTTGATAAATATTATTAGGAATAAAAATGAGAAAATGGCACGCATGCATCCTCAAAGGATTGAGAAACATCCATCCAACCCAAATCTCCTACTTTCAATGGCATCCTTCTATCATATCTTACCTCCATTTTCCTACCTCATAAAAAATAATAAGTGAAATAATTCAGTTCTATGTTATGCTACCTCGGAATATGAAGTTTGAACCATTCCCATCCTAGAAGAAATTCAATTATCATGCTCAACAATCAATAAATTAAGTTTGAACATTCGATATTTTGTTAGATGGGATAGATTCAGAATGTCTGATAATGGTATCATCTCCATTGGATGACATCAAAGGACTAAACACTATGCTCCAACGCATGAATTGGCCCTCACAAAATCACCTTTGATCTGTGGATTTATGGATGCGCTTACATGTACAAGAAGTTACCATAGGTTTCCTTACTTTCCTAGATTTGGATATGCCTCTATTTTGTTGTTTATTCAAGGTGTTTTAATGTTTTTTGTTGCTAAAATATGCTCCCAATGTGCCCAAACTTTCACACACTGCTACATGGGTGCTCAGGATTGGTAATCAATCCTCAAATTGAACCCAAAGTTATAAATTAGGCCTATTACTATTGAAATTAACCCATAATTAAAAATGATGTTCTTCATTGTTGATTAGATACACAATAATGGGGAATTAAGGTTGCTTTCACACCCAGGTTTTCCCAGACATGACGTGTCAGAATTCTTGCTTCTATTTCACACGCATAGGGATGCTGATATTTGAGAAATTAGTGCCTAGAATGATGCTATAGGTTTCTTTTATGCCTAGAAAGATTCTACAGGTTTCTTTTGATTCTATGCTTTGACAGTCTTGTTTTGATAACTAATGCCATAGCAATATCAAATGTTGAGCTAAGGATTTATGGAATTGGATTGCCAAATTATAACAGCATTTATAAGATCCCTAATGCATAGTATACCTCCACCATGAGACATTTCCTAATGTTACTTGGTGATAATTTAGGCACTAGGGTTCAAACTCGCTAAATATGGAAGTTATAAGTGCAGTGAAGCAAGTGAAGAAAGAGTACACTTGTTTAGGATATTTTTGGTCACTTTTGTGGCATGGGAAGAGGCCCTCTAAGTTAATTTTTTAAAAGAAACACCCTCCTATACTATCCTACATCAAGACTGAAATATAAGCAACAAGCCCACTCTTGGTGAAATTGAAAGAACCCTAAATAGTAAATTCATAACAACATTGAATGGAAATACCTAAGAAATACTTTGAGGCGGTTTTTAGTGGTTGACCTCAGTCATATCAATAGAACTGTAGCAAGCATTCGTGGCTAAATGATGTAGGATAATAGGCTCAAATGATGAAGTCACTTATGACTTAAACAAGTTTAGTGGAATATTCTATAAGATAGTTGGGTCTCTTGTAATTTTCTATTTTTTTAAATAAATGATTTCAAATAAGTGGAGAAGGAATCTAGATACTTTCCAATGTAATAGATAGGGTTTGTTTTGACAAATAGATATGCATCTTGTATTTACATTTATGGGCCACTTTGGGGTTAAATTAATAGTTGGTATCTCAACTGGTTTGGTAGGGTTTGACAAGGTGAATTAGGGCTAGTTACTATTTAATTAATGGTTAAAACAAGTAACGGGTAAAATGTTGATATTATAAGTACCAAGGTGAAAATTGGTGGTGGTCAGAGAATTTTGGTCACTGGTACTTTTTGGACATCTAAACAAGTTCGGGCATCTCTCTTCTTTTCAGATAGTCAGGATAACATTATAAATGTAATTTTCCCTTTTAACAGATTTAGATTTAAAAATTTAGGACACTTGGAAACTTTTGGGTTCGTGCTCTTTAAATGAAATTGAATAAGGTCTAGGCCCCATATAACACATGTCCATTGTGGAGGGACTGACGTACAATCCATGTTGTCAACCATTTTTTGGTGTGTCGATCTTTTGGATTAGTAGTTTCAGGAGGAAACTAGGGTGGTTTCCATGAGAGATAACTCCCTGCTGACTCAATAGTATCACAAAAGTATTCTTTTAGGAGTTATCAATAAATATCACCACGTCTCCTCAATGGCTTCGAGTAAAAATCCCTTTTGAAGTGAAACATTCATCATTAATTTCTTTTGGAAGGCCAAAATCTATTAAAAACTATTAGTACTTACATTATCTTTAGTAGGGATAGTTGTTTGCTCTGCAAACTTTTGAGAACTATTGATTAGTGTCCTCTATTGGGATATCAAGACATATCTCATTAGACAATTTCAGCTTCGGTTATTTTTAGTTTGAAAAATTACTTACAGAC
This sequence comes from Pseudotsuga menziesii, assembly GCA_001517045.1. Taxonomy (NCBI): domain Eukaryota; kingdom Viridiplantae; phylum Streptophyta; class Pinopsida; order Pinales; family Pinaceae; genus Pseudotsuga; species Pseudotsuga menziesii. The sequence goes on from LPNX010454656.1 coordinate 31,404, forward strand.
ATGGAAACATTAAAAATAAAATTAAAATTTTTGAATGACCTCAAATGAAAATAGAAGCAGAATTCAACAACCCATATTCTACTATGTACATCATCTTTTTATGATGCTTTTAAGGATTTCAATACAAGAAGAAATGATTGAGGAGTCTCCCATTGATAGTAGCCTCCAATATTTCATGATTAAACTTTGCAAGAATGAAATTATTGTTGTCTTGTACAACTATGATGAGATAGGGACCCATCCAAAGATTATCAAACTTCCCATGTTTTCCTTTATTTTCACTTTTAGAATCCCACTTGAGAACGAAGTCTTTTGGATAGAAATACCTTGCTATGGCCTTCTTATCAATATTATTTTTCCTTTTCTTCTAATTCACTAGCAATTTCAAACTGAATGTTGGGGTTTGGACCTTCTAAGTCCTTAATTTTGGAAACTCCGCGGTTTTGGTGCGAAGCTTGTAAGTGGAGTTGCGGCCCAAAATAGTCTTAGGGGTTTCGAGGTTTGGTCGAAGCCCCTCTTTTTGTAAATGTCCCATGGTTTAAACCCATGTTTTAGGCCCATGGTTTATGCCCATGGTTTAATCCCATGGTATTGTAATAGTGCACTTGTATAAATAGGCACTTATGTAAAGGAGTCAGGTTAGGTTTTTTTAACGCTTTTGTTATGATGATAATTTGATGTGAAGCTAAGGGCTAATTTTGGCTTTAAGGTTAAGTCCCATTTGAGTGTGTGGACAACCTCTGCAGCTGAGTGCGCAGAGGATTTTGTAAAGAGTTGATTATAAACGCAGTTCTGTGGACGTAGCCCCTACACTGGGGGTGAACCACGTATATCTTGTGTTGTGGTGGTTATTTTATGTTGTTTCTGTTATGTTTTATGCATTGGATAAGTAGGTGAATGATAATGTAAGATAAACTACTAAATATTAACTTCGCTCTGAATTCCCAGTTAAGGGTTAAGCAAGAAACTATACTTTTATCTAAACTGCAAAGCTATTTAAGTGAATATCAAAGCTCTGTATTGCATAATCATTATTTGTTAAGGCTAAAGGTACAGTAATATCCCTCTTTTTCCTGCAGAAACCTGATTCTGCGGCACCCCATAGTTGTTTTGGGTGAGACTGCAACCTGTTCGCAGGTTGTTGCCGAAAGGGCCAACACTGTGGGTCTGTTTGTTGGTAAGATAAAAGTATAAGAACCTGGGTCTACCCTAAGCACCAACACTGAATTGTTCTCTTTCTTGGTGCACTTATATCAATTCATAAATCCTCCTAACCAAATCATTTGAATCTGTTTCATTTTAGATCAATTTGAGCACAAGTAGTTCCAATTGGATGGGAAGTCTGCTTCTTTTCCATATACCAATTGAAAATGAGAGTTTCTAATGTATATATTGACACTTATTCTATCATCCTAGAGAGCATACCTCAAATTTACATCCTAAGTTTTTTTTGTTTACTGACAACGTCTTCTTTCTTATCCTAAGTAGGATTTTGTTTGATGATTCAACCAATCCATTTCCACGTCGATACTATGGGGTGGAATGAACTAGATCCGTATGAACATATTGATGATTGTATTGTGCATGTTTTTATTTCATTGATATTATGTGAAACAAATCATGAAAAAAAATTTCAATAAATTATGTGTAGGTGGAATAAGATGCCTTGAATGTGGTAGTATGATATTGTTCCATATAAATTTTCCTATGGATACTGCACACATTGAATTATAGTATATCATGGTTAGATGGAGGCCATATGAGTATGTTGAATCATTGGGTGGAGTTCTCTTGGTACAAAGAAAGAATATGTGTGCAAGTGGTGAAATACAGTGTATGTCACGATATATTTTCATAGTGTACAATATTTGTGGTTGTGTGATATTGTAATAATTTTTTACCATATTGCTAGGAAAATGAATATTGTACACTAAGAGAATATATCACCGCATACACTAAGAATAACTCGATAAGCTTGGATAGCTTGGAGGCAGCATATTGATCCAGGGAAAAGCTCATAAATACTTGTTCTATGAGAAGAAGCGACATTGTATGGGTATGTACTTTGTTAAGATCAATTTTATTTCAGGTTCAAACTCTAGAATTTTTAAATGTTTGTTCTATTTTTAATGTTTATGATTTATGTTTATTATTTTTTATGTTTATTAATATTTTAATGTTTATTATTACTTTAATGTTTATTATTTCTTTTTGGGTGGTTTCCTTTTTTTTTTAGGAGCTATGAGTATTAAAACAAATAATATACCTATATTTGTGCTTTTTACAATTTATATGCAAAATGTTTGTTCACTTTGATGCATAGATTATTTTTGAATATGTGTGGCATCTTTTGAGGGCTACGGTTATCCTCAAGGGGCTGGTCACACATTGCCGAGGTAACCTCACGAAGATGAGATGACCACATGAGATTCCTTATCCAGTGATGATGATTATGAGCTTCCACTCTTTGCATGAGACACATGAGACGTATGACCACATACATTTGAGAAGGTCGAGTAACCTACCCTCACGTTGACTTGATGTCCAAATTGTCTTGTCCTTTTTTCCATGTCATCATTCTTTTTTATCAACCTTTATATTCATTTTTGCAATGTCATCATCCTATGTCATCAACATCCTTTTTCCTTTACTGTTGTAACTGTCATCTCCATCCAAGTGGTCATAGAATATAGTTGAAGAATATCTTTATAAGCTTAGGATTTCCATAACAGATTTACTTTAGTTGTACCTTTCAAGTGTTTAACTTTATCATTGAAATGCATGTGACATCTAAGGACATGCCTACATAATGAATGTATCAACAGTCATCTAGTAAATTCATAAAAGGTAAGCATGCATCAATGACAACATCACAATGTTTCTTCACTTTATTTGCTTTTCTTTATCTAACCATACTGCTCCCCTTGAAACCGTGTTGGTCTGTTCATCTCAAGATATTTATTTCTGCATTTTACTTCATCTATTGCTATGGCTGTCTGCTGGAAATTTTCAACATTTTTGTGCATATTTGCAGGAATTTATCTAGACCTATGTGCATATAATGTTTGATGCCCGTGGGCATTTTATAAGGTAGTGTGGGAATTTTCAATCCAACGAGCATTTTCAAACTAGATGTAGGGCATTTCTGAATAGGTTGCGGAAATTTTTCCAAATAATCTGCTTATCTAATTTAGAGAATTGATGTAAGTGTATTATACAACTTAAAGGTGAGATTCATAAGAAATTGCCAAGCCAAAAATGTATCCTAAATAAGAAAAAGGTAGAGAGAGATAAGCAAAAATGAGAGCGAAAAATAGAAAATTATGGTATTTTTGTGACAAATTTTGAACCCAAATTCTAACTGGGGATTTCTTGGTACCTTTGGAAAGATCTTGTTGAGGGATACAACTTTCATGTTTTGCACTTTACATGAATCCTTACAGTTTGGCAGGGGCGTGCACTTTTGTAAATCTGGGCATGAGGAATCTCAAAAAACATATTTTCAAATATGCTTTATGAAAAACATCTTTCAAATTATCTTTGAGAAGATGCTTTAAAATATTCTTTTCATAACGCATATTTGAAAAGATGCTTTTCGAGATTCCTCATGCCCAAATATACAAAAATGCACGTCCTAGTCAAACTGTGTGGAATCTCACAAAACTCAAAACATCAAAGTTGTATCCCTCAACAAGACCTTTTCAATGGTACCATGAAAGCCCAAATCTGAATTTGGGATAAAAATTTGTTGCAAAAATACCATAATATTCTCTTTTTCTCTCTCATGTTTGCTTATCTATCTCTACCTTTTTCTTATTTAGTATACATCGTAGAAGAGGGTAAAATAATATGTTATCTAACTAGTTGACGGAATTTTTATAGGCTGCGGGCATTTTTACTCTATTGCCTTGTGGGAATTTTTATTTCTCTATTTCCCTGTGGGAATTTTTAACTAGTTGTAGGCATTTTTACTCTCAAGTGCAGGCATATTTGAGGTTTGAGGATATTATTGAGGCCTGACCAACATTTGTCTCCTCAACGTGCGGGCATATTGGGGACCTTGCGTGCATTTTAGTGACATCGCCTACACTCATGCTAGCATTTTTCTTTTTCCTGTGTGCATTTTTTTTAAGCTTTCCCGCAAGTATTGCATTATGCATGCAATACTAAGATAAAATTCCCGCAGCTAGTTAAACATTCCCACAGGGCAATTTTCAACCTTTTGTGCATTTTTGTGTGCATTTTCCTTCCACATGCAGGCATTCTCTACATCACCTAGGAGGATGAGCCAAAAATTGTTTTGAATACCTATTCTGTACTTTGCAAGATCTATGCACATCAGTTATTTTATACATTCGTTTACCCTTGTGTTTACCTTAAGAGCCCTCGTTAGGTGCCATCCACCATATCGCTACCTTATATGCATTTTTTTCGAGTACTTTGTTGTTGCTTTTTATTACAAGTTGGTTGTACTACCGTGCTGCTACTATTTTTTATTTGTGAGGGTTGGATGATCTATTTTATGGTCTTTTCTAGTTTTGGGTCCCCTTCCACAAGTATGTTGGTCTAGTTGAGTCTCATGCAAGAATGTTTAGAGCATTTTTTCTGAGGATAAGGGATTTCCTCCCTAACATCTTACGTTGAGCTTATAATTGGCTTAGATTTGATATATCATGCTACTATTATATATTGCTGTCTTTCATTAACAACTTAGATCTGATATAGATCGCTACTATTATTACTGTTATTGTTTTAAGTACTTTAATGGTTATTGTAATTCATTGTTTATGGGACATGCTAGACATGAAGGATATTGAGGTATGTTTTTTTATGATGTACATGGTTGTTTTATTGATAGCAGGCCCATTCCTAAAGCTTTCCTTACCCAAGTATTCTCTTCGTATGTTGAAATCAATCACATGCTCTACTAACTTAAAAGACACACTTAATCCTTTTAGAACCACTACTAAGCTCTATTTATATCTCTTGTTTATTATCCAATATTGGCTCCTACCTATATCTATCGGCATTTAACAAGCTTAATCCAACTTAAAAAAAAAACACTTATGCATTCAACCACCACCCTATGCTTTCCAGGGATTATTGCATTCGGTTGAGAGAGGTTTATCCAACACATTGTGTAACTCGACATGACTATTAACTCATTGTTGGGAGCTTATCGCAATATCCATAGTGTGCTTTTAACCCAAACCATGGCTAAGTGTGATGACTATCAAAACTCGACATGTTGCATCCCATTGCACTTTCAAGCTTCATTAACCACCTTCCCTCTCTGACTGCAATATCTAATCTCGTCCATTGATCATACCAAGGTGTGATGTCTTCCGTTCAACCTCATTAAACTTTATCCTTTCTGTAACTCAATATCTATTGTCGATATTCCTTCCAAGACACTCAACAACTGTCCATTCTTGGTCTTGTTTTCTCTGCAGAAACCCACACAATTCGATCTCTAGCTTCATTTCTATGACATGATCTCAACCATCAAAACTCGTCGACTTCTGCAATGCGACTGCAACTTATTAAAACACATTTTCAATCAGGAATTCAACATTACGATTAGGTGAAACAAGAAAAGGGTCATTAAATATCATCCTTTCAACCTACAATGATCACTACACACCTATCAAGCCTCTAACTTATTCTCTGCATCAAAAATATCAACCATTCTCAGGGTAATTCCATTGATTCTCGGCATCATTATACATAAATTTTCTCCATCATCATTCACAGTCATACACTGTGTATCTGATCATATAGGATCTCTCTAATCTTTAATAAACATCTACAAATTCTTGATCCACTACAGGGATTCCTCAACACTAACTCCCTCATCACTAACTCAAATAATGACCCTCAATAGGGATTTACACCATTTCCTTATTCAAACTACACAAAATTCTTCCTCATTGACAAAACAATGGAAGATTACTCTGTAATCCCATATATTCAAGATCACTCATAACTCAATAGCAATAAAATGCACAATTAATCTATTCATAGAGTGTTTACTCAAGTCATAAATAGACTTCTACAAATACTGGAGCCTCTCTGGTTCTACCCAATCTTAAACTCATAATTACTGGAATTTTGACATACAGAAATTCTACCTAGCTATGTCTCATTGACTATAATTCTTTCATGAAGTTCTACCGAGTACTGTTTCTCAATTTAGTATCAGGTCTACATGTACAGACTTAGTTTATCAACTAACTAATCATTCATCAAACTAGCTCAATTGCATCACACATAAAAAATGCAAAAGAACAAGGTACATAGCATTTGATGAATCTACTTCTCATTAAAAGAGTAAATTGTACATATAATTCAAAACCATGATTCTACTTTGTTCTTGGCCTAAATCATCTCTCAATGGCCATTTCTCTGAACTTTCTCTCTCTGATTTCTACCTCCTACCATTACTCCCAGCTTACAATTAGATTCCCCTCAATCCTAACTAACCCTCGTTCAATAACTATTGACCCCTACTAATTAGCAATTTCTTCCTAAATTAATGCAACAACTTCTACTCTTAGGAAACCAAACTTATCCCTATCTATGACTAATCCAATAATGACTATAAACAAGCAACTAGACACTTTCAACTTGGTCTTGAGAGCCAATGCTCCTACATTGATTATTGTTTCATCTCTGAGTTTGAATATTTAAGAAAAGTAATTATAAAATACAAATGAGTTGAATCTACCTAAGAGTTTGTAGATTTCCTCAAAATGAGCTGAAATGTGTGCATTAAACATTTTTGTGGATCTTGTGTCTATAGAGTGGCACCTTGTGTAGTCCAGTGAAGTGAGAGAGAGAGAAGTTTCTACTCCTAGTATAGGACTAGGATGGGGTGCTACTAATGTTGGATTTTGCTCAAGGTAAGTAATTTTATATAATTTTATGATGTATGAGTGAATAGTATCATTGATTTCCAATATTATGGATAACTCAACTATATGCTTTGTAGCATATTTTCGAGTTAGTTCGTAAGTTCATGTGGATATTTAGACAAACATCATAGTGATGGGTCATCCTAAGAAATGTTAATATATGCCAACAATTGAGACATTCAAAATTTTATTAGATTTGGGAAAATAGAGCTCAAGGGGCATATTTATCTCCATTAAGAAGCCACTCCTATTGGCCTTTCCTTGACTACATCATATTATAATGCGTAATTGTGTTTGTGGTTTAACTCTAGTCAAATAGGATAGATATGTTTTAAATCTAAGATCCAAGGATTTTACTATTTTGCAGCCTGAATATCAAACACTAAACACATTTATATTTATTTACAACATTCTTGTTGTTTTTTCAATTTGTGAAAGAAAAATCACACACATTGCTCAAAATAAATGTATGGTATATATCATCTGTTATGGAGAAAACTTCCTATGGATTCGGGTGTACCACAACAAACAGAGAAACTGCACAAATCAATCCCTTCCCACTATGCAAGAGAAATAAAACATGTAACACTGAAGGATCTCGAAAGATACCTTATTCCAAATGGTTGAAGTAGATCCTCATTGAGATTTTTCCAATCCCGCTTGTGTTAGCAATTTGCTCTCAACAATAGCAAACAAGACAATCATGCTATATAATATAGTGTTAGACCTACTCTAGCATATATAATCAATAATGTATAAGAAATTAAACACATCCATGGATACAATATTAATTTAAATTCACATTATTGGATAGGAAAAGATATTTCTATTAATATAATCAGATATTACACAAGTGACAACCGCTATTGGTATGTCTGCAAACTAAAGAAACCGATTCCTCCACCTAGGCCTCCACCACCTCAATCCTCCATCTCTCGATAGCAATCTCATAAGAAAAGGCAAGTTTGGGAAGAACACAAAGTGTTCCAAGGGACAAAGGGATGAAAACTCAAGTACAAGCAATCTACGGCAACAATGCACTATAGTTCTCTTACTCTTCAATGTATCCAAGGGGTTCCTTATATAGTGCTTCAATAGGGTAATGGGAGGTAAAATACGAGGGATCTTGAGGCATATGGAAGGCCAAGAGACAAGTGACTCAAATCCACATCAAGGAAAACTATAAAAGTATTTGGACTTATGCACACATCCTGATGTACGCGGGTTTAAGGGTAATATTTGTGTATATATGCGAGAAAGGCATTAAAGTTCACATACAACCAATAATAGGTGTTTTTAGGGATGATCATGGAAACATCAAAGGTACAATATTGGTCCATGGGGTCCAAAAAGTCTACAGAGGAACAGGGAAGGCCATAAATGTGTTATCAACCGTGTGTGGTAAAATCAGCTATAACATCATCTATTGTATACTCACTTGGCATCTTAATTGAGAGAAGATAATGTTCTACATTCGTTGCTACAAATATAGTGCATAAGAAAATAGAAGAGGAGATTAGTAACTAATGCATAGGCAGAGTGTTTCAGTAATTATATTTTTCTATTTATGGATGGACCTATATTTACTGTACGGGTTTTTCTCTCTCTCTAGTCACTTGTTTTGAGTGAAGATAACTTTAAATTTTTTATGGTGGATATTTTGGTTTTTTACCTTCTTAATCTTATATTACCCAATTGTATGCATATAAATGACACAATTACTGACTTTAGTGACTTTGAATCCTTTTGCATCCTTTTGAGTTGACATTTCATAGGACTCTGCATTTGAAGAATCCATAAAATGAAAATTTACAAGTGAAGGTATTTTCAATTACTCACAAGGGTATTCTTGATTTTTACATCTATCGTGACTTGTCTTGATTTTGGTCATTCTGTTAGAATAATCTCTATATCAACATGATGATCTACAACCATTTTCTTAGATCAATTTCAACACGAGCTCTTTTCTGCAAACACATCTTAATTTTCTTTATGATAATATTAGTATTCTATGTTGTTTGTCTATGCTCACATTTTGAGTTTATCTTTGATGGCCATTTTAATATTTATATTTTCTATCAATATCTTCCATTGTGATGTTGCTTGAGTAGTGACTGTGAAGGAATGCTTGTTTTATATTAGATAATTGGGCCTTATTCTTGGCATTGAATGGCCATTATTTTATGGGTATGTTGTTAGATCAACAGGGTTATAAGGATTAACACCATTTTTTATATCAATATGCACTTAGTCCTTTGGTGAATGTTTTTAGTAATCGTGTATGTTGAATTTGTAAGAATTGGAGAATAGTTATATAACTTGTAGAATTGTAGCACAATATTGTATCAATAACATAATACATGCTCTAAGTAGTTTTTCTAGGATTTGTGAATTGCTATGATAAATAATAAAGATATAATGTGTACTACACAATTAGAACACTATCATTGTTCTAGATTCCATCACAATAAAGGTATGTCAAGACTGTTGAGCATGATAATTGGATTTATTCTAGGCTCGGAATGGTTCAAACTTCATATTCCAAGGTAGCATAACATAGAACTGAAATATTGCACTTGTTAAGTTGTATGAGGTAAGACATTTAGTCTCTAATACTCATTGCCTAACAACATCATTGTAAGTGCCTAGAGGTATGCATAGATTTGAAATACAATCTTTGCTAGGAATTCTATATTTTTTTTTAAACATACACAATCAGTGTTGCTATAGTGGTGTTCCTTTTGTTGATATAGAGACACGGTGAGGTTTCTATAGGGGTACAACAATGCTTAGTCGCTTGTAATTTTCCATGAACTATCGTCCCTATAGTGATTCCTTGAAGTTGCTATTTCAAAAAATTTGCGATGCTATAGCAACAATAAGACATCTCTCTAGCGACACATTATGACTTAGACACATAAATTTTCCACAGTCCTCCATCGCTATAGCGACTCCAATACGTTGTTATTTTGACAAATGTGCACCACTATAGCGACAACAAGATGTCACTCTAGCAATGCATAATGACTTAGGCACATAACTTTTCCACACTCCTCCATCATTATAGCGCCTCCAAGACATTTCTCTAGTGACACGTAAATGTCACTATAGTGACACTCATAGGTTTTGGAAGCATAGGCCACAATCACCACATGTCAAAAATGTGGTGTCGCTATAGCAATGGAATATTTGAAGTGTGGCTAATGCGATGATAATTTTTTGACGAAAAGTTGGGCTTTGATACGTAACTATAGCGACATACAAGTGTTGTTATAACAATGATTTGTTGTGGGAAAAAAATTTGCATGTAATAGTGCAACCATATAATTATATGATAAAAAGGATTGAATGGAAAAAATATACGAGGAATGATATGAGTTGCAAAAAATAGAACTAAAACACATAAACAAAATGAAATTGTGCAATAATTATTTAGGACAAAGTCTTACAGTTCAAAGTCACAAAATAGATCATATTTCAATTACTCTCAAATAGGTTTCAAATCCAGGTAATATGGCAAGAAGTGACACTTCCTACTGTAGGAAGCTTTGCTAAAAATACATTCAAGATGTTAATTAAAAATTTTAAAGCAACACATACATCAAGACGGGAAATAATGACCCTTTTTTCGTACATATATCAATTCCATGATGGTTCAAAATGAG